>ONZH01025547.1:0-54572 GCA_900303285.1 Rhinella marina
ATCTCTCCTCCATCTGACCTCCTGCCCAGATCTGTTTCTGCAATTAAAAAAACCTTCCCTCTCTAGAGGAATTTTTAAGAAAGAGAGAGACAGGAACCCTGGAAATTAAAATTAGCCACTTTTAGGCCCCTTTCACAGGAGCGTTTTTATAATTCGGTATTGAGTTCCGTCATAGGGTCTCAATACCGAAATAAAACGCTTCAGTTTTGTCCCCATTCATTGTCAATGGGGACAAAACTGAACTGAAGACAACGGAGGCTCCTAAAAGCATTCCGTTCCGTCTTCAGACGGGAGAGCAAACCGCAGATCTGCGGTTTGCTCTCTGGTCCAGGCATCCGCACAAGACGGATCCGTCATGACCCCCAATGAAAGTCAATGGGGACGAATCCGTTTGGTGTGACACAATGGTGAATGGATCGTCACCTGCACACATCATACATACATACACACATACAGACAACACATAAATAAACATACACAGACATATACACATACAACTTACATGCTCCCAGCAGGTCTCCACAGCGCAGGAGGAGCAGGATGGCGCACACATAGGACGATTCCACCCGCGCCCAGCAGAGGGCAATGTGGGAAATCGTCCTATGTGTGCGCCGTCCTGCTCCTCTGCGCTGTGGAGACTGCCGGGAGCATGTAAGTATGTATATGTATTTGTATGTGTATATGTCTGTGTGACATGTGTGGGGCCGGAGCGCAGTTCCGGACCCACACATGTCCCTGCAGCAGCACGGATCCGGCGCATCCTTCACCTGCCGAAACATGCTGCGCTAATGTGAAAGAGGCCTTACTTAACTGGTAATTAGGCTCATCCACAAGACAGGGAAATACAGGGACTGAAATACAAATCACACCCCCCCCCTTCTTATCTGAGCAGTGGCTGAGTGTACAGTATCATACACAAAGGAAGAGCTCCTTATCTCTATCTGTATCACACTCTATAGAGATAAACACAATAGCTTCAAAGACAGTATCACACCTAATAGAATTAGATACACAGGTCAGCAGAAAACTATCACACAAGGTAGGATTAGATACACAGCTCAGCAGACAGTATCACACCTAATAGAATTAGATACACAGCTCAGCAACAGTATCACACTCTATACACATACATTAATCGCTTCATAGACAGTATCACACATAATAGGAATAGATACACAGCTCAGAGACAGTATCACACAAGGTAGGATTAGATACACAGTTCAGCAGATAGTATCACACATGATAGGATTACATACACAGCTTACAGACGCTGTCCGCCAGAATAGGACTAAGTACAGAGTTAGCAAACAGTATCACACATGAAGGATTAGATACACAACTCTGCAAACAGTATCACACATGATAGGATTACATAGCAGTTTGCAGACAGTATCACACAAGATAGGATTAGATACCCATTTTAGCAGACAGTATCACATATGATAGGATTAGATACACAACTTAGCAGGCAGTATCATACACTATAGGCTTAGATACGCAACTGCAGATAGTATCACACATGATAGGATTGGATAGGTATACAATAGATTAGATACACTGCACGCTGTCGCCCAGAATAGGATTAGATACACAGTTCAGCAGACAGTATCACACAGGATAGGATTAGATACACAATTTAGCAGATGCTGTCACCCAAATAGGATTAGATACAGAGTTTCAGCAGACAGTATCACACATGATAGGATTAGATACCAACTTAGCAGGCAGTATCATACACAATAGGCTTAGATACGCAACTCTGCGGATAGTATCACACAGGATAGGATAGATACACAACTTAGCAGATGCTGTCACCCAGAATAGGATTAGATACAGAGTTCAGCAGACAGTATCACACATGATAGGATTAGATACACAACTTAGCAGGCAGTATCATACACAATAGGCTTAGATACACAACTCTGCAGATAGTATCACACATGATAGGATTGGATACACACTTTTGCAAACAGTTACACATGATAGGATTAGATAGACAACTCTGCAAACTGTAATCACACATAATAGGATTAGATACACAGTTTAGCAGGCAGTATCATACATAATTGGCTTAGATACACAACTCTGCAAACAGTATCACACATGAAGGATTAGATACACAGTTCAGCAGACACTGTCACCAGAATTGGATTAGATACACAGTTCAGCAGACAGTATCACACATGATAGAATTAGATTACAGAACTTAACAGGCAGTATCATACACAATAGGCTTAGATACACAACTCTGCAGATAGTATCACACATGATAGGATTGGATACACAACTCTGCAAACAGTATCACACATGATTGGATTAGATACACAACTCTGCAAACTGTATCACACATGATAGGATTAGATACACAGTTTAGCAGACGTTGTCACCCAGAGTAGGATTAAATACACAGTTCAGCAGACAGTATCACACATGATAGGATTAGATACCATTAGCAGACAGTAATCACACATGATAGGATAGATACACAACTTAGCAGGCAGTATCATATACAACAGGATTAGATACGCAACTCTGCAGATAGTATCACACATGATAGGATTGGATACACAACTCTGCAAACAGTATCACACATGATAGGATTAGATACGCAGTTTAGCAGACAGTATCACACATGATAGGATTAGATACACAGATATACATACAGTATCACACATGATAGGATTAGATACACAGATATGCATACAGTATCACACATGATATGATTAGATACACACAACTTAGCAGCAGTATCATGCACAATAGGCTTAGATACACAACTCTGCAAAAGTATCACACATGATATGATTAGATACACAGTTTAGCAGACAGTATCACACAAGATAGGATTAGATACCCATTTTAGCAGACAGTATCACACATGATAGGATTAGATACACAATTTAGCAGGCAGTATCATACACAATAGGCTTAGATACACAACTCTGCAGATAGTATCACACAGGATAGGATTAGATACAGCTCAACAGACAGTTTCACACATGATAGGATTAGATACGCAGTTTAACAGACAGTAATCACACATGATAGGATTAGATACACAGATATACATACAGTACAGCACATGATAGGATTAGATACACAGATATGCATACAGTATCACACATGATAGGATTAGATACACAACTTAGCAGGCAGTATCATGCACACTTTAGGTCTGCAGGTAGTATCACACATGACTAGGACTGGATACACACTGCAACAGTAACACACATGATAGTATTGGATACAGAAATCAGCAGACAGTATTGCACATGTTAGGATTAGATACACAGTTTAGCAGACACTGTAACTAGAATAGGATTAGATACACAGTTTCCAGACAGTATCAAACATGATAGATTAGATACACAGATACGCAGGCAGTATCACACATGATAGGATTAGATACCCATCTTAGCAGACAGTATAACACATAATAGGATTAGATACACAGATCATCGGATAATCATTAAGGAATATAATTGTCATGCTAAATTCCAGGTATATACTGAACCCTAAATTGTATTATGTATATTTGTAACATGCAATGGGACTGTTAAAAGTATATAATAATCTATGTATAATACTGTGGTTGGTGTGAGCTATTTTGCCATATAGCAAAAATAATACTAGACTAGCACTGTATACTGACACCAAGTGTACCTAACTCATGGCATACAGCATATAGATTACATGGGCATGGGTCACCTTGTGTCTGAGCGTTGTATAGCTAGTAGCCACCATGCGCCACCTGGTGTCTGAAAGTTGTATTACAATTTATCAAATTTAGTTATAACGTCATTTCGTGACACACCATCTCAGGACATGTTGAGATAAGTGATCAGTTAAGTGTGGACACATCTGTAATTGAGTGAAAAAATTATTCTGTAGACTGCAGCTAGTGTATCGCACACCTCACAATTGTTCACTGGACTGTAGTTTATATAATTGAGTGAAAAAAATTATTCTGTAGACTGCAGCTAGTGTATCGCACACCTCACAATTGTTCACATGGACTGTAGTTTTATATAATTGAGTGAAAAAAAAATATTCTGTAGACTGGCGGCTAGTGTATCGCACACCTCACAATTGTTCACTGGACTGTACTTTATATAATTGAGGTGAAAAAAATTATTCTCTAGACTGCGGCAAGTGTATCGCACACCTCACAATTGTTCACTGGACTGTAGTTTATATAATTGAGTGAAAAAATTATTCTCTAGACTGCGGCTAGAGTATCGCACACCTCACAATTGTTCACTGGACTGTAGTTTATATAATTGAGTGAAAAAATTATTCTCTAGACTGCGGCAAGTGTATCACACACCTCACAATTTTTCACTGGACTGTAGTTTATATAATTGAGTGAACAAAATTATTCTCTAGACTGCGGCAAGTGTATCGCACACCTCACAATTGTTCACTGGACTGTAGTTTATATAATTGAGTGAAAAAAATTATTCTCTAGAATGTGGCTAGAGGTATCGCACACCTCACAATTGTTCACATGGACTGTAGTTTATATAATTGAGTGAAAAAATTATTCTCTAGACTGCGGCAAGTGTATCACACACCTCACAATTGTTCACTGGACTGTAGTTTATATAATTGAGTGAAAAAATTATTCTCTAGACTGCGGCAAGTGTATCTCACACCTCAACAATTGTTCACTGGACTGTAGTTTATATAATTGAGTGAAAAAAAATTATTCTCTAGACTGCAGCAAGTGTATCACACACCTCACAATTGTTCACTGGACTATAGTTTATATAATTGAGTGACAAAAGTCATTCTCTAGACTGCGGCAAGTGTAACGCACACCTCACAATTGTTCACTGGACTGTAGTTCATATAATTGAGTGAAAAAAATTATTCTCTAGACTGCGGCTAGTGTATCGCATACCTCACAATTGTTCACTGGACTGTAGTTTATATAATTGAGTGAAAAAAATTATTCTCTAGACTGCGGCAAGTGTATCGCACACCTCACAATTGTTCACTGGACTGTAGTTTATATAATTGAGTGAAAAAAATTATTCTCTAGACTGCGGCTAGTGTATCGCACACCTCACAATTGTTCACTGGACTGTAGTTTATATAATTAAGTGAAAAAAATTATTCTCTAGACTGCGGCTAGTGTATCGCACACCTCACAATTGTTCACTGGACTGTAGTTTATATAATTGAGTGAAAAAAATTATTCTCTAGACTGCGGCAAGTGTATTACACACCTCACAATTGTTCACTGGACTGTAGTTTATATAATTGAGTGAAAAAATTATTCTCTAGACTGCGTCAAGTGTATCGCACACCTCACAATTATTTACTGGACTGTAGTTTATATAATTGAGTGAAAAAAATTATTCTCTAGACTGCGGCAAGTGTATCGCACACCTCACAATTGTTCACTGGACTGTAGTTTATATAATTGAGTGAAAAAAATTATTCTCTAGACTGCAGCAAGTGTATCACACACTTCAAAATTGTTCACTGGACTGTAGTTTATATAATTGAGTGAAAAAAATTATTCTCTAGACTGCGGCAAGTGTATCGCACACCTCACAATTGTTCACTGGACTGTAGTTTATATAATTGAGTGAAAAAATTATTCTCTAGACTGCGGCAAGTGTATCGCACACCTCACAATTGTTCACTGGACTGTAGTTTATATAATTGAGTGAAAAAATTATTCTCTAGACTGCGGCAAGTGTAATGCACACCTCACAATTGTTCACTGGACTGTAGTTTATATAATTGAGTGAAAAAAATTATTCTCTAGACTGCGGCTAGTGTATCGCACACCTCACAATTGTTCACTGGACTGTAGTTTATATAATTGAGTGAAAAAATTATTCTCTAGACTGCGGCAAGTGTATCGCACACCTCACAATTGTTCACTGGACTGTAGTTTATATAATTGAGTGAAAAAAATTATTCTCTAGACTGCGGCAAGTGTATCGCACACCTCACAATTGTTCACTGGACTGTAGTTTATATAATTGAGTGAAAAAATTATTCTCTAGACTGCGGCAAGTGTATCGCACACCTCACAATTGTTCACTGGACTGTACTTTATAAAATTGAGTGAAAAAAATTATTCTCTAGACTGCGGCTAGTGTATCTCATACCTCACAATTGTTCACTGGACTGTAGTTTATATAATTGAGTGAAAAAATTATTCTCTAGACTGCGGCAAGTGTATCGCACACCTCACAATTGTTCACTGGACTGTAGTTTATATAATTGAGTGAAAAAAATTATTCTCTAGACTGCGGCAAGTGTATTGCACACCTTACAATTGTTCACTGGACTGTAGTTTATATAATTGAGTGACAAAAGTTAGTCTCTAGACTGCGTCAAGTGTAACGCACACCTCACAATTGTTCACTGGACTGTAGTTCATATAATTGAGTGAACAAAATTATTCTCTAGACTGCGGCTAGAGTATCGCACACCTCACAATTGTTCACTGGACTGTAGTTTATATAATTGAGTGACAAAAATTATTCTCTAGACTGCGGCAAGTGTCTCACACACCTCACAATTGTTCACTGGACTGTAGTTTATATAATTGAGTGAAAAAAATTATTCTCTACACTGCGGCAAGTGTATCTCACACCTCACAATTGTTCACTGGACTGTAGTTTATAAAATTGAGTGAAAAAAATATTCTCTAGACTGCAGCAAGTGTATCACACACCTCACAATTGTTCACTGGACTGTAGTTTATATAATTGAGTGACAAAAGTTAGTCTCTAGACTGCGGCAAGTGTAACGCACACCTCACAATTGTTCACTGGACTGTAGTTCATATAATTGAGTGAAAAAAATTATTCTCTAGACTGCGGCTAGTGTATCGCATACCTCACAATTGTTCACTGGACTGTAGTTTATATAATTGAGTGAAAAAATTATTCTCTAGACTGCGGCAAGTGTATCGCACACCTCACAATTGTTCACTGGACTGTACTTTATAAAATTGAGTGAAAAAAATTATTCTCTAGACTGCGGCTAGTGTATCTCACACCTCACAATTGTTCACTGGACTGTAGTTTATATAATTGAGTGAAAAAATTATTCTCTAGACTGCGCAAGTGTATCGCACACCTCACAATTGTTCACTGGACTGTAGTTTATATAATTGAGTGAAAAAAAATTATTCTCTAGACTGCGGCTAGTGTATCGCACACCTCACAATTGTTCACTGGACTGTACTTTATATAATTGAGTGAAAAAAATTATTCTCTAGACTGCGGCAAGTGTATCGCACACCTCATAATTGTTCACTGGACTGTAGTTTATATAATTGAGTGAAAAAAATATTCTCTAGACTGCGGCTAGTGTATCGCACACCTCACAATTGTTCACTGGACTTTAGTTTATATAATTGAGTGAAAAAATTATTCTCTAGACTGCGGCAAGTGTATTCACACACCTCACAATTGTTCACTGGACTGTAGTTATATAATTAATGAAAAAAATTCTTCTCTAGACTGCGGCAAGTGTATCGCACACCTCACAATTGTTTACTGGACTGTAGTTTATATAATCGAGTGAAAAAAATTATTTTCTAGACTGCGGCAAGTGTATCGCACACTTCACAATTGTTCACTGGACTGTAGTTTATATAATTGAGTGAAAAAAATTATTCTCTAGACTGAGGCAAGTGTATCACACACCTCACAATTGTTCACTGGACTGTAGTTTATATAATTGAGTGAAAAAAATTATTCTCTAGACTGCGGCAAGTGTATCGCACACCTCACAATTGTTCACTGGACTGTAGTTTATATAATTGAGTGAAAAAAAATTATTCTCTAGACTGCGGCAAGTGTATCGCACATCTCACAATTGCTCACTGGACTGTAGTTTATATAATTGAGTGAAAAAAAGTTATTTTATAGACTGACGCTGCTGTACAGCACACCTCACAATTGTTCACTGGACTGTAGTTTATATAACTGAGTGACAAAACGTATTCCCTAGACTGCACTACAGATCCCAGCAAGCCAAGGTACAGCAGCAGCAAAAATGAGTACTGAGAGGACTTTGGGCAATTTTATTGGGGTCTGTGTGGACCATGTGCTGTCCCCTTTCTGCCACCAGTCACTGTGCACAATGTGCAGCCAAGATGGTGGTAGCTGCACTACAAGTCCCAGCCAGCAGCCGAGAGGAGGACAAAAAAAATGTCGTTGTAGCCCTTAGAAGGAGCGTTGGGTTCTTTGTGGATGATTCCTGCCTAACCAGATTCTAATTTCACGCCCTAACAGTGTGCAGCCAAGATGACGGTAGCTGCACCACAAGTCCCAGCCAGCAGCCAGGAGGAGACAAAAAAAAAACGTGCTTGTAGCCCTTAGAAGGGCTTTTGGGTTCTTTATGGGTGATTCCTGTCTAACCAACAACTAAATTCAGGCCCTAACACTCTCCCTGACAGACAGCAGCTCTATCCCTAATCTCATGCACACGGCATATGACGCAAGCAGCGCGGGACCAGATTCTTATATTCCCAGGTCATCTGATCTGGGCAGCCAATCCCTTCTATCGACTTGTAGGGGCCCCACGTGATGCTAGGAGGTACCAAATACTCTCCTGCATGTTGATTGGCTGAAAAAAGGCGGCTAACATGCAGGAAGAGGAAGTTGCCATTTCCTCGAGGATCGCGATATGCTCGTCCGAGTAGCGAGCATATGCGAATACCCTAATGCTCGAACGAGCACCAAGCTCGGACGAGCATGTTCGCTTATCTCTAGTTCTAATACACAGGCTGTGCACGTGCTGGTAGTGTCAGGCACACTTGCATTCTTTTTGCCCCAAAAGAGAAAAAAAAAATTAGCCAGATATAACAATGGACCTTTGTGTCTTTTGAACAGAAGTACTAGCCCTGCCTAGCCAAATCCTATTCCTACAGTATAGGTCCCTCCTTGCGCAAATGTTATACAGCGAGACGCAAAAGAGGTACTGTGGGCTTAACAGCAGAAATACTAAAAAGGATGTCAGGTATATAGTATACAGAGAGTATCATACAGCATGCAGCAGCTGCACAGGTGGAGTAAATGGCAGGCCTCCTAACGCTATTTTTAACACCCCCAAAATAAAAAAAAAATGTTTGCCAGCAAGATATAATAGCCCTTATAAGGGCTTTTGGTTCTTTTATGAGCAAATTCTATCCCTGCCTAGCGTTCTTCTTTCCCTACTCTGTCCCTGCTTGCAGCAGCTCTCCCTGGCTCTGTATGAGCCGGTCACATGTCACCGGGTGCTTTATAGCACCCGATGATGCGTTCCCGGACAGCCAATCACTGTAATGCCAGTAGTTAACATGGCTACTAGCATTACAGTGAATGCCAGTACTTTCCCGCACGCTAATTAGGGGAGGGGACTCAAGTATGGAGTCAAGAGCCGCCATGTTCGGCCAAATACTATATTCGGCTGAACATGTTCGCTCAACACTAATGAACAGATGATTAGAATTACTGTTTTTGGGCAATAACTCTGTAGTGAAACACATGAAAAATGTCTGCAATGGTGCAGAAATTTACTACTTATTAAACTGCCTGTGTCATCTAAGAGTGATACTCAGGGGCAGATTAAGTGCATCATTGTCCTGGGGCTACCCGTATTAAGCCCTCTCCCTCCATTTGCCCTGACCATTCCCCATTCTCGTCCCACCCCATAGTTATTTTTTTCTGGTAAATATTAAAGTGAACCACACCACATACATAGCACAACACCCTCAGCCCCTCATAGTGTATAAAGTACAACACTCCACAGTATTCAGTATACTGTATAATACAGCCTATGGTATAACACCTCAAAGTACACCTTATATAGTATAACACTCCCAGCCCCTCATAGAGAATAGTGTACAACACACCACAGTATTTAGTATATAGCATAAACCCCATCAGTACACAGTTACTATAACATCCATGGTATACTGTATATACTATATCACCCCACAGTATACCACAGTATGCAGTACACAGTATAGCAGCACCCTAAAGTATGCAGTATACCGCCTCATACTAAGGGGTAATATATACCCCACAGTATGCAGTATAGCACTCCACAGTATATAGTCCTACTCATCACAGGTCCTATCTCCTACACCACCCTCCTTCCTTGTAATGGGCACTTTGGGTGGCAATGGGTGCCACATAAATGTCAAGCCAGGGGCTGCCGACCCAAACACCCCTATTATAATCCGCCACACAGTAGCCTCTGCACTGGCATTGCCAAAATAGGGCCATGATCTGGTCAAAAGCTGCAGGATCATTTGATCTGCTAATGAAATAAGTACTGACTTGTTGCTGTTTGTTAATTGTCATGTGGTTTGCTTTAAAATTGTGCAGCCATTAACAAAAATCATGAGTTAAACAGTTCGACTAATTTCTATGTGATTTGCTCTATATAGTTATGTATGCTCCATACAAACATGACTGTGTACTGTCCCCCAGTTGTCCTAATGGAGGCCCTGTCTTCCTTAGTGTCAGTGAAATAAACATCCTCAAAAGTCATCCTCGTCATCTATGGGCTGCAAGATGACTTCAAGATGATACAAGATCAGGGCCGCACCGCTCATGAGGCCAAGTGAGGCGGTGGCCTCAGGCGGCGCTCAGCAAGACTGCAAGGGGGCGGTAAGTTTGCCTCCTGCCCTGCACTCCTTCCCAGTCTGTAATACAGTTACATCACATAACTGTATTCAGGAGCCTGTTTGAAGGCACACAGCGCATTCCTTCCCACATCTCAAGGGGGGACCAGAGGATCCTTCAGTGCGCTCTCCTACCGAATGAAGCAGAGCTTTCCAGCCTGCTATAGCACAGCAGGAAGGTAAAGCCCCTCCCACCTGCCATGGCCGTTCAGTTGGGTGTTCAGGGAGAGCACATGGAGGGCCTGCAAACATCTGCTTCCTGCAGAAAGTTTCTGCTCAGCATTCATCAGTCCAAAGGAACAGGAAGAGGAGGGGTGGCTCCAGAACCTGAGCAGTTCTACCTGGACCTCCTTTCTGACAGACTTCATCTGCCTTGAGGAAAGGTAAGTGTATACATGTATGTAAGTGTGTGTAAATGTCTCTATTGTGTGTGCGTATATATATAAATATATATATCTATATATATATATATATATATGTGTATATATATATATATATATATATATATATATATATATATATACAGTACAGACCAAAAGTTTGGACACACCTTCTCATTCAAAGAGTTTTCTGTATTTTGATGACTATGAAAATTGTAGATTCACAATGAAGGCATGAAAACTATGAATTAACACATGTGGAATTATATACTTAACAGAAAAGTGTGAAACAACTGAAAATATGTCTTATATTCTAGGTTCTTCAAAGTAGCCACCTGTGCTTTGCATACTCTTGGCATTCTCTTGATGAGCTTCAAGAGGTAGTCACCTGAAATGGTATTCCAACCGTCTTGAAGGAGTTCCCAGAGATGCTTAGCACTTGTTGGCCCTTTTGCCTTCACTCTACGGTCCAGCTCACCCCAAACCATCTCGATTGGGTTCAGGTCTGGTGACTGTGGAGGCCAGGTCATCTGGCGTAGCACCCCATCACTCTCCTTCTTGGTCAAATAGCCCTTACACAGCCTGGAGGTGTGTTTGGGGTCATTGTCCTGTTGATAAATAAATGATGGTCCAACTAAACGCAAACCAGATGGAATAGCATGCCACTGCAAGATGCTGTGGTAGCCCTGCTGGTTCAGTATGCCTTCAATTTTGAATAAATCTCCAACAGTGTCACCAGTAAAGCACCCCCACACCATCACACCTCTTCCTCCATGCTTAACGGTGGGAACCAGGCATGTAGAGTCCATCTGTTCACCTTTTCTGCGTCGCACAAAGACACGGTGGTTGGAACCAAAGATCTCAAATTTGGACTCATCAGACCAAAGTACAGATTTCCACTGGTCTAATGTCCATTACTTGGGTTCTTTAGCCCAAACAAGTCTCTTATGCTTGTTGCCTGTCCTTAGCAGTGGTTTCCTAGCAGCTATTTTACCATGAAGGCCTGCTGCACACAGTCTCCCCTAACAGTTGTTGTAGAGATGTGTCTGCTGCTAGAACTCTGTGTGGCATTGACCTGGTCTCTAATCTGAGTTGCTGTTAACCTGCGATTTCTGAGGCTGGTGACTCGGATGAACTTATCCTCCGGAGCAGAGGTAACTCTTGGTCATCCTTTCCTGGGACGGTCCTCATGTGAGCCAGTTTCTTTGTAGAGCTTGATTTTTTTTGTGACTGCACTTGGGGACACTTTCAAAGTTTTCCCAATTTTTCGGACTGACTGACCTTCATTTCTTAAAGTAATGATAATAAAGTAATAAAGTAACTTTCAGATTGTTTCTGTGTGGAAATTGACCTGTATTGTAGATTTTCAAATCCGCAGCATGTCAATAATGATTGCAGTTTTAGATGCAGATTTCACCTTTTTCAACAAAAGGGGGATATCTGTGGCAAAACTGCATCTAATCCTCACCAAAATCCTCAATTAGAAATCGATGAATTCGGTGTGGATATGCTGTAGAAATGCACATAAATCCACGCATAAAACACGATAAATGGTGTGGATTTATGTGCGTTTTTTTTTCTAAGGTTTTGGTGCAGATTTCTTGGTGATTTTTTGCACACAAATCTGCACTGTTTGCAGGCACCCAAAAAATCCGCTGTGATTTTTGCTGAGTTTCCACTACAAAAAATAAAACAAAAAACACAACAAAATTACATATATTACATGTAGTTTTTGTGTCGAAAAAGCCAGCAAATTTCACCTTCTCCATTGAGAAGGGTGAAATCTGCAAGAGACATCCGCTGTATAAATTGACATGCTTCAGATTTCAAATCCGCAATACGGCCATCCAATTTCCTGCAACTGCTGTGAATTTGCTTATGAAAATCTGCGACGGCAAAGCCACAGCTAGTCAGTCATGTGTGACCGCGGCCTAAAACAGCTTAGAGTTATTCCACATGCACATGCTGCGTATTACATGCAAATTTTCTCACAGAAAAATCTACAGTGTAAAGTCTCCTGCACACAACTATCTGTTTTGCAGTCCAAAAATCAGAGATCCGCAAAATACAGATGCAGTCCACAAGGCTGCACCACCAATAAGTCAAGGTGAGGCAATTGCCTTAGGCGGCGCAGCCCTGGTGACAAGTGGGGGGTGGTGGCAGGGCAGTGGGAGGTGAGACCTTCCATTGTGGAACTATGAGGAAGGGGGGGAGAGGAACACTATAGGGGTATCTACTGTATGCTTGTATAACACATGTATGATTTTTTAAAGAGGACCTGTTACTTCTCCTGACATATTTGGGGGTGTGTACCTGCACCGACTCACTCTATCCAATCAGTGCTGCCATTTTCAGACTCTGCAGGTACACACCCCCAACTTGTTGCCTCCCCTCTGTACCCTTACTGCAGACTGCTAGCAATTCATTCATAGCTTCTAGTAGAAATAATAAAGGAATGACACAACATAGAGCCATAAGCATAGATGCTTCAGAAATGTTAGTACAAGGGGAATGCATAAAACTATTAAAACAGGCATGCCAGGAGTGATGAAAGGTCATCTTTAACACTAATTTAACCCTTTTCATTAGCAATCTCTGTGGAACTGCAACTTTTGGTCACATTGCAGGTGCATTTCAACCATATCACAGCTGTGCAGCACTTGTGCAGTGGCCGTTCTGTGGGATATCACCCTCAGAATAATCAACAAACTGGAGATTACAAAAAAAACTTCATATCACATATCTCTGGTAGATCACACAAAACATAACATTTTTCAATTGGAATCTTTTTTTTTTTTAATGTCCTGGTGTATAGATAATGCTGTTGCATATTTGTTATGGTGCCCTCTAGTTTTCTTTTTATTAACTTTCAGAACTTCTACATAGAAAGTAATGGCTGACACACTGCCCATTAGTTCAGTCCCACCACAGGATCCACATGTACACAGATGGTGAAATGATTCCTGTTTCTTCTCACCAGCACTGGACAAATGCAGTAAGTAGACATGCTGAGGAGATATTCAAAAGAACACCAGGGGATGCCGGAACAAATATGTAAGCAATCTTATCATACGGGAACATTTTTAAAAATGATTTCTGCTGAAAAATACTCTGCTTTGCTTTGATCTAAGAGTGAAATGTACTATTTAATCATTAGATGATGATGTTTTATATAACAATTCTTGTGATGTTCAGTGTGTATACTGTATTCTCAGTATTTATGTAACATACATGACATGGATTAAGTACACACATGAAGTCTCACTTTAAATGGCATATTGGAATGATTAAACTGCTGAGGGGTGAATTTCAGATAAATGGGTTTCCTTTGGATACGTAATCAGTATCTGTTTGGTGGAGATCTAAATCCAGGCAGCCCCTGTGATCAGATGTTTGAAGAGTCTGTGGAGCTCTGGTGACTGTCGCTGCCTATTAATGATGTGCATCAGTCTCTTGGACTTTCTACAGCTGAGTCCTTTTCAAATGAATGGGACTAAGATGGAATACCAGGTGCATCAACTTTACAACATACGGTGCTGTGCTTGTTGGAGCCCTGAGGCCCCTTAAACCCTTTCCCCAAGGCCACTTCTCTTAACTCTCAAATGAATTATGTGATTGCCACTAATGGCTCTATCTCAAGCTGTATAGCAGCAGTTATGAGCCAATCTTGTTTAAAAGATAAGAATCTAAGCATTAAAGAGGTTATCCAAACCCAATATTGTCCCCCAAAATGCCCTCGCCCCTCAGAAAGGTAATGTCACTTCTGATGCCTGCACGGCCGCTGCTGCATCGCAGGTGACACTAGGGAGGCTAGTGCCGGTCGCTGCCGGCTATTGGGAAGCCCACCTTCGCCGGATGTTTTGATCAGCGCAACGGGGTTATGCAGCGGCGGCCACATGGGCATCAAGAGCTACATGGGTGCCAGGGGGTGGGGTAAGTATAACCTATATGTGGTGCCCGGGCATTTTGGGGGGCATTACAAGTGTTGGATAACCCCTTTAAACAATACCAGGTGTGGAATACAACTGGGTGAAGTGAGAGAGGCATATACATTTACAGATCTCACTCCCAACTGATTTTGTAAATGTTCCATCTCAGGCTATATCATAGCAAACACCTGAACATGGTGTTTTATGCCCCCAAAAAGCAAAAACCTCTGGTAAAATGTCCTAACACAAATTCAGTGTGTAATGCCAGCCTTAAATATCACCCTTTTCTGTTATTTTTCATGTCCTAGAGAAAAAGAAAACACCAAACCATTTTTAAAAAAACTTAAAAAAAGATGGCTAAAAGAACCCTTCAGCATATGAAACTAATGGCATGGCACTGCAAGCACAGCTTATATTTCAAGCTAGGGAAGAGACAGGGAATAGCGAGAGTTCTGTGACGCCAGTGATTACATTTTCGTAGCCCTGGGGATGTCAATCAAACTAAGATGGGTGGTTTTGCAATACTGATGTTAGTTTCAAAAATTGGTAACAGATTCCTTGAAAATACCACAAAAAATGGAAAAACCTCTTTCCTTATGTTGAAGAACTCAAAGTAATTTTTTATGTTTTTGGTCTTTCCTTTTGTTCAGCTTAAACTGATAGGGGCAGTTTTAGAAGAAAAAATACACCACTTTTACGGTGTGAAAAATGTACAAACTGCACGTTTGTTTAGGTTTAGGTGCACAAACTGCCAGATGCTGCACCTAATTTTGATGAGTCATATGCCTCATAATAAATCAGGTGCAGCATCTTGCAGCACGCCTGGTTATCAAAGCCTGATGTACGCCACCAGGCTATGATATATCTTCCCTAAAGTCTTTCTTTTCATTATGGAGGGGGGGTAAGGCTATATTTACACCATATGTACATTCTTAATCATAAATATATCTTTTTATGAAAAAGCTAAACTAAAAAGAGCACAAAAAAATCTGGTTGAAATGTAGGTGCCTAGGGTTGGTACTAGGGATGAGCGAACTTTTGAAAAGTTCGGTTCGGTTCGCTTCGGCGAACTTTCTTGAAGTTCGGATTCGTACGAACCGAACCTAAAACGAACCTTATACGAACGAATATACGCATATTTGAGAATCTACACTAATACATACGCTAATGCGAACATTCCCGCACAAATAACGAACATACAGTCTAGCGTTGTCAAAGGTACGCTACTTAACTAAATGAATATGTACGCATTAGCGTACGCATACACTGCGTCTGCGAACATTCCTACTCCAGTGACGAACATAGTGTAGAGTTGTTAAAAGTACGCTACTTGACGGATAATAATAATAAGTTATTATTTTCGTTCGTCCGAACGTTCGTTCGGACGAGCGAACAGAACCGTAACGAACCAGATTATTAATAACCCATCTCGGCTTCTCCTCCCAAAAGGGTGGTTTGACACGAGGGTCACACCAGGATACAAGGGATTGTAGGAGTAATAAATAATCCCTTGTATCCTGGTCTATTCTGTGGAAAAAGTAAACTTTATTTACGAACCTGATTCATACGAACTTGACGAAAGTTCGGTTCGGGGACGAACCGAACGTTCGGTAAAGTTCGTAACGAATCTGGTTCGTTACGGTTCGGTTCGCTCATCCCTAGTTGGTACCTCTTTTTAAAAAGAAGTAAATTTTATTTTCTGTTTTTATACTGTTGATGTACCGTTTTTTTTGTTTGTTTTTTCTTTATAACAAGCTTCACTTTTCTATATAGTACAAAATAGTGTCAAGGGACTCTTTCATGAAATATAGGCCCCATAAAAGTCTGAACACAGTCAGAAACTGTTTGTTCCTGGTTTCACAAAGAGTTGCTCTGTGTAGATATCACCACTCTAGTTGAGAACTGTTTTTTTTACTCTGGAGTTCTCCTTTAAGGGTGGTGGTTTATACATCCATTATCTATTCTTGTAATTTTTTCTAATATTTTGTTTCTTTGTTATCTCGAGAATAAAACACAACAGAATAATAGGTCAGGAAAACAGTCTTAAAATACCTCCATTTACGGACAAGAATGAAACAGAGAAATCATTCACTATAAAGACTCATCAAGTCTATGATCATTTCCGTTTTGCATGCTGATCTCCTAATTCATCTCAGATGATGACATTTAATAATACATTAACTGCACAGATGGTCATCTCTTACCATTCTCTCTTGCACACCCTGGATTGCAAGAACTGGGTCATCATGCAATGTGCATTTACCAATTATATTGGGAATGTCAAACTAATGGTGACTACACTTAAGTGGGCACAGGATATTTAGCAGTCATCATCCATCTAAGATGAACACAATTAAAAATGCTTAAAGAAACATTCAATTTACATTGAATACATTGTAGCCATGTCATTGGATGACCCTTTTACTAATGCTTAAATGACACAGAATGCATGTAGGTCTCTTACTATTCTGGGTTTACTGCAGAGTCAGCAACTCTAGTGTCCTATGGTTAAATTACCTGTACAGATTTATTTTTATGTAGGACATAAATCATTCTATCAGATGTATGGTAGGAAGCCACATGCACAGAAAATGAACATGTTGAATAAAAATGCAAGCTAATAAGTCAGTATAGACAAATATAAGCCAGTGAACAGTGATTGATCTATGTGATGCATACATTCTTCCTTGCCAGCTTGACCTCCACGTATGCAAATTAAATTGGGAATTCCATCATCCACAGAATTGAACCACATGGTACCAATCTAGAAATAATATGAATTTTCCATTATTTAAAGGCATTATATTTCCATTGGGCAAGCTGTTTTTTTTTAACCAGCAAATTACAATATACAGGCTAAAACCACTGGAAAACCTTGCCATGATGCTCTTTGGATATCAAGAAAGAAATATTGAAGACAATTTTCTATATTGTTGCACAGCACATTCTAGCCATAGAGAAAACTTTATTTATATTATTGATAGTTGAGATTAACCCTTTCAGTACCGGAGGTTTTTTCGGTTATGCATTTTCGTTTTGCGCTCCCTGCCTTCAAACAGCCATAACTGTTTTATTTTTCTGTTCACATAGCTGTTTGAGGGCTTGTTTTTTGCAGGGCAAGTTGTACTTTCCAACGCCACCATTTAATATTGCATATGGTGTAGTGGGAAGCGGGAAAAAAATTCCAAATCGGGTGAAATTGCAAAAAAAACGCTATTCCGCTACAGTTCTACGGGTTTCTTATTTACAGTGTTCGATGTTCATTAAAACTGACCAGTTACTTTCATTCTACTGGTCAGTATGAATCCGGCAATACCTAATATGTATAGTTTTTCCTGCGTTTTGATAGTGATAAAATAATTAGAAAGTTGCCCTTTTTTGTCATATCTTGACCCCTATAACTTTTTGGTATTTACGTGTACGGAGCTGTATGGGGGCTCATTTTTTGCGGGGCGATCTGAAGTTTTTATTGATACCATTCTGGGGTGTGTATGACTTTTTGGTCACTTTTTATTTAATTTTTTTTAGAAAAAAAAAAGCGTAAAAAAACAGCCAATCGCCATTTGGCGCTTTTTTCCGGCACACAATTCGCCGTATTGGAATTTTTATTTTTTATTTTAAAAGTACGGGCGTTTTCGGTCACGGTGATACCTATGATGTCTATATTTATTGTTTTTTAGGTATTTATTTTTTAATTATACGGAAAGGGGGGGTGATTTGAACTTTTATATATTTTTTATTTTTTATATATTTTTTAACATTTTTTTAATTTTTTTGTGATTATTTTAAAGCTCAAATATGAGTTAATATATTGTGTTTTTTTTTTCTTTATGAGCAATCAGGGATTTACTAGATTGAGATAAATCCAAGAATTGCTCATTTCTTATCCTGGCCTGCCATCTAGTGGCCAGAATAAGAATTGCACTTTGAAAGCTGTAAACCTCATTAGCGAGGTTTACAGCTTTCAGAACATGTACAGACACCCCGATTGGCCACACGGGGTGTCTGTACCCGCTTCTGGGTAAAGACGCAACTAGATGCCGTGATCACATGTGATCACGGCATCTAAAGGCCCAGCAAGACGCCGCCGATGGGGTAAGTAGCGGCAAGTCTCTGCTGTTAGAAACTTTTTGGCCATGTGCCCGCATCGCCCCAGCGCCGTACATGTATGGCGCTGGGAGTCTAAGGGTTAAACTGTTAAAATAGGTTGAAGGTCTACATTGGGACAGAACATTAACTGAGATCCCACTAATTCATAGTGCTAACATGCATGGTTAAAGATTGAGGGGGTCATTTACTAAGCTTAAATATGCCTAAATTAGGCACATTTTAGATGCAGATAGTGCAACGGTTAGTTGTGCTGCTATTTGCGACTTCACCCTGTTTGCGTCAGTTCTAAAATTGTGGTTGTGGCATGGGGAGGGCAGGGGACGGGCCATCAGGCTACTCTCATTCACCATTTTCTATGCCTGTTTTAGGTGTAGAAAAAGGTCTAAATGTAAGACAACTCATAAGCGCTTCTTCATAACTCCGGAGGATCCACCGCCATCTATGGGGCTTTATTAAGGTTTTTTAGACACCAGACTTAATAAATGTGCCCCTGAGAATGCAGAGCAAGACAGCACTCCTGTTTTGATGACAATGCATCTTAGTTATATCTTTTTTAATCATCATTTTCAGTGCACTCTTTCAATGTAGCAAAACCGCTTCCAAATCATAGAATGCCCCATTTAATCCAGGGGTCGTCCTGGATTCCTGTGGTTTTTAACAGATATGCTCATGTAGTTGCTTATCTCATACACATCTTCTTCATGCTCTTCTTTTCAGTTTGGACTCACTTGACCCTTTTTACCATGTAAACAAATTCCTCTGCTTTGTTTCCATCCTGCATGTAGCACTTGTTGTTGCTGTATCCGACCAAACCCATAATGTACTTCTCCTTTATCTGCCACAACTACAGCATGGCTCCTAGTTACATAGACACTCCTCTATCACTGCCCCGCCCATGGACATAGAAAATAAGAGCGAGCTGCATGGACACAGTTATATGACCACAGCCCAGATCACAAGATAAGACCAATAAAGGTAAAAGAAATACATTACAAAATTATAGCTACCTTCATAAATGATTACTTTAAAGAGGACCTTTCACCACTCCTGACATGCCTGTTTTAAAAGCTTCATGCATTCCCCATGTAATAACAATTCTGGATCATCTTTTCATATGTCTGTATGTTGTGCCATTCCTTTATCATTTGCACTAGAAGTTATGAATGAATTGCTATTTGTCTTCAGTAAAGGAACAGAGGGGAAGTGACCAGTTGGGGGTGTGTCCCTGCACAGACTGACTCTAGCCAATCAGTGCTGTCATGTTCAGATTGTGCAGGTACACACCCCCAACTTGTTACCTCCCCTATGTTCCCTTACTGAAGACAAATTGCAATTCCTTCATAACTTCTAGTGCAAATATTAAAGGAATGGCACAACATACAGACATAGGAATAGATGTTCCAGACTTGTTATTACATGGGGAATGCATGAAGCTATTAAAACAGGCATGTCAATAGTGGTGAAAGGTCCTCTTTAAACAATGTTGGTGCAAACCGGAAAATCCCTTTAACATTTTTATCCTTTAAGGTGAAGTAATGTTTTGCTAAGGCCTTACCTGATGTATTTACTTAGCACAAATTGATTCACATGCTTAAAAAAAATATAATATAACATATATAACAATATACTGAAAAGTTATAAAAATGTATTGGAGAAATTATTCTAACACTATTTCAATGTGCCATATACCTCAATGATTTGTATACCATGTAATAGTAAATTGTTGGTTGTATGTATTAGCAGCACTTCAATTACTGCTGATCTCCTCATTCATCTCAGATTTGCAGGAAACGGAGTTCTCATTCAGGGTGGGTTCACATTAGCATCCCAGAGTTATAACACAATATAATGGAATTTAAGGACAGAATGCAAAACGGAACCCTTTAAGAGGCATTCCGTTTTGCTTCGTCCTAATACATTTCTATGGGCACAAATAACGACTCCGTTTTGTTCCGTTATGTAGGGGGATAAAAGTCCTGCCTCTTAAAGCGTTCTGTTTTGCATTCTGTTCTTAAATTCCATTATATTCTGTTATAACGCCGTTATAATGGAATATTATAACGGAATTACAAATACTGATGCAAACCCATCCTAATTAATACCAACACTGTTATAGAAAAGTAAAATTAAGCACATATACTGTATCAGTATTTTTATTTCAAATGAATTCCAATGGTGTGTTATAAAAGTACATTTGACATTCTACAGGTTACCACGGTAGTCCTTGGACAAAACTTACTTTGAAATGGCTCTACTTTAAGGAAGCAAAATAAAAAGAAACTTAAAAGAGAACCTTTGACAGTCTTTCCATGCAGTTAGCATTTTGTGTCTGCTCAAATGCCTCACTAGAAGTGGTAAATGAGTATTTTTTTGATATGTACTTTTTTTTCCCTGACAGCTACTGTTCTGGCCAGAGGGCCATAGCAGACATTAAGCTTTTTTTGCACAAAATGAGTTAAACACACTGCATCTGATATTTTTTTTAAAGAAAAGAAGCCTAGGAAATAAGTGTAGAAATGAGTTATCAAGGTATGCTCCTGGGTACACAACTTGGAGAGCAGATGTCAGTCTAGTAAAATCTGATATTGAACATGCCTACTTTAAATCCAAGTGGTTGAAATATGAAGCTCTTTCCTTGCTATTTAATACCACTTTATGAGGTGCCATCTTATAAAGACAATACTCACATTATGTGGAATGCATATGACATATTTTCCAAAAAACGAAAGTAATATTTGTAATTATGGTTTCATAAACCTTTACTTTGTCTTTTTCTTGTCTCCGTAGTTCTTATAGTAGATGTTTGTACAGAGGTTAACTACAGATTGATAGATTTTGCAAGGCAACAATGTTCTGCTTGTGGTTTGTTTTTCTAGTATGTCCTACTCGTTTTACCCAAGTATCAGTTGGACTTCATTTGAAAACCATATAGGCTTTTTATGTCTCCTTTCTGAATAGCTATTCGGTAGTGAATGCCAATGCTCGTCCATTCAAACCTGTTTTTCAAAGTGTTCTCATTTGTAAGCCAACACTAACCTTTACCATACTATATATGTACTTGTTATTTTATAAAATGTTGGACATTTCATAATTAAATGTCAAAAGCTTTGATTAGTGGGGGTGTTTTGTTTCTGAAATTACCACCGAAAAGTCAGAAGCGTTCTGCACAGGCATGTGTTCTTAAAGTGGTTTGTGATTTACCTGTTGTAGAAAAAAATAGTAGCAATTACTTGCACTTATCCGTTTAGTCTCCCATAACTGACCCTGCAAGAATAACATCATTTACATAATTCATATAACCACTTCAGCCAATTGTTAGCTTCTTTTGTCCTGTACTATACATACAAGCAACACAGGTGAAGTCAATAACTGGCTGCAGTTACCACCTGAATGATGTACGTGACCGCATTACTTCAAAACTGCCGGGCGTCAATGGAGCAGCATTGCTAGAGCAGTGGGGGAAATTTCTTTCTTTTTTTTTAATTTGATGCCATTACTTGCTTGAAGGGTTGAAGACAAACCTTCAAAAAATCATGGAAAACCCATATGAAGTATGATCAGCTTAGTCGAGGCAAGTTTTCCATATATGGTCTTAGACTTTACGTCATAGACTTTATATGAGTTCATACTAGAGAAGAGAAAATTTCGCAAAATTTGATTCTGGTCTGATTTGGCTGAAAAGGCCATCTGATTTGATTCAGGTCTCTCTCTCCAAAATCGAATCACACAAAATTCGGGTTCGTTACTATCTGGACTTTTTGAAAATTCAGGTCGAACATCTGCATATTAGAATCATGCTCTCATAGAAGAGACAAAATAAAGTTGAATAAAGACAAAGGTATTGCATGCTTTACTGTTGGCTTCTTCCCCCTTGCTTCTAGAGATAGTTTTTTTTTAATGGAATATTTGTGTTAGAATCTCTGTGGCTAATAAATATGCTAAGAGGTACTAACATTTGTTTACATCCTTTCCTCACAGTATCATCTTGACACTTGGATTCTTATCATCATTTGACCCCATAAAAAGTCCCAAATCATGTTGAGCCTGAGGTTGGACAAGGGTAAACATACACATACATATTGTGCTTATTCACATATTTGCAGTTTGTGTTATTTTCTTATATTTTCTGCCCATAAAGGATTGTGTCACAGCAGGAGAAAAATATTTTACAAAGTTTTGGAAATGTAAACCAAAAATTGTGTTGAGAATTTGCATGCATATACTCTGGTGCCATGAGTGGACCCAGCCATAAAGAAAAACATTTCTTCATTTACTTGGCAGTAGACACATACATTACCTACACATTTCAAGACTTGTTTGGGTTGTTACTTACAGTATAGCAAAAAATGTTTGGTAGCTTTATTAGGTGGTGAAGAAGTGAAATTTTTCTACTGTCACGTGCAGTTGAAATACATTGTTTTTATTGAGGCTGGAGCATCCAGGGGTCCTCTGTTTCTACAAAACTGAACTCATAAAATCATAGAAGTGACCTGATATATGTTTCTCTAAATTCTTTTAAGTAGAACCACAGGGTATCAGGGTGTCACGTTAGTAATATACAGCCAGAAATGTGTCTGTATTATGGCTGTAGAAAATGTAACTCATGGCTGTAGGAAGTCAGTAGTAAAGATTTTTAAACTTGGTGCTGGCTCCAGAGTGGAGTAGGCATCATAACCACTAGGTGTCTGATGTGTCACAGTGATGTGAGTTTTTTTATTATTTTTAACCAGTGGATGGCCATTTTATATAGCATTCCATCTTAAGAATGCTATTATTTTCCATTATAACCATGTTATAACGGAAATTAATAAAGTGAAGTTCCGGTCGCTCATCCCTAGTTGTTACATAATTTGCCTTCAGGAATGCCTGCTCCATATTAATTATGGTAAATATTGCATTCATGCTCCTCTTTATTATATAATACCAACTCATATTTCTATTGCTAAAATTCCTTTATTAATTTGCTTCCTATGGTATCTAAATCTTAAAAAGCAAATAATTATATTTCCTGATTTAACCCCTCGGGTGCCAAACTATTCAATTTATAAATCCATCTGTTTGGCTTCTGTGTAGCTGCTGGGTTGCAATAAAAGTAACCTGCCTGTAATTCAATATAAAAATAATCAAAAATGTACATAATGGGCATTGCTGCATCTAAAAATGCCCATACTGTTAAAATATAAAAACACTTTTCCCATAAGGCAGAAATGTAATGGAAAAAAAAATGTAAATAGCGGATTTGCCCTTTTTTCATCACTTCACCTCCCTAAAAAAAAAAAATGTAAGTGATCCAAAAGTCATACAAACCCCAAAATGGTTTTAAAAAAAACTATAGAACATCCCAAAAATGAGTCCTCACACAGCTCCATAGACAAAACTATAAAAAAAAGTTATGGGGGTCAGAATAGCAGAATCATTTTTCTAAATTTTATTTTTTTCAGTTTTAAAACACAAGAAAAACTATATAAATGTGGTATAATTGCAATCGTACTGACACTGAGAATGAAGGTCACAGATCAGTTTTACAGCATAATTAATGCAGTAAAAATAAAACCCATAAAACTGAATTGTGTTTTTCTATTTTCCAATTCCACCACATTTGGAATTTTTTTCAGCTTCCCACTACCTCATATGCAATACTAAATGGTGCCATTGGAAAGTGCAACTTGTCTCGGAAAAAAAACAAACCACTAACGTCATGCATGTAAACAGAGGAAATTGGCCGTTAATTAAGTGGTTAATATCAACTAAGTGATTGATACTGTTAGACTATAATTCCTAGAAGCTCAAAAACACATTTACAGGTCAAGTCTTTTTGTGCTCATTTTCTACATAGCATTTAATGCAGTCCTGCGGCTATGGCATTATGTCCGCTTCTTTAAGTGATATATTTTACGAAATCTTTTATAAAAGGAGTCGACATACTGTAAACACAAACATAAAAACACACATGCACAGAAGCTTCATGAACGAATTATCTGAATAATTCAAATACCATCTTTAAACTTAAGTATAAAAGTGCCCTTGACAATTTTTCACAGCATAGCATTTTGTTAAAATATTTAGCAATCTCATTAAGGAAATGTCTGTATTTTATATATTAGTTGCTCTTCGGCATGTTACAATGAAGAAATCTACTAGTGCAAAGAGATCGTTTGCATATAAGCTCATAACGATTTACATATATTGTTGAGCCACCATTCACATTTTATGTCTGGATCATCAAAATCTATGTATAGTGCAGATAGATAACATTCCAACAAATTTGTTTCTTAATGGCCGATATTAATATTTCCTGCTACTGTGTCATTTCCTAATGCTGTTCTGAAGACAGGTTCATTCAAAGCTACTTGTATAGTTTCTTCTTTGAAAGGACTTAATGGACCTTACATTTTTATAATGCTGGGTATTGTACTATAGATTACACAGTCATTTTAATTTTAACTCTACATTGTCTATGTTAGTTTAAAAATGCAGATTCAAAAATGTATCATTTTACCAGTATGGCACAAATTCAGTAAGCTCACACTGCGTTAGGTCACATAGTTCATACTTCAGCAATTTCTGATCTTGCTGAGTTGATTGCAACTCTGGAGCATGAAGACTCTATCATACCCTATTTATTACAATGAAAATTCTGTTGTATGACTCATCACGTGGTGCAATTTACCATTACTTCATCACGAAAAAAAAATGGGGAAAAAAGTTGTATATACATACACAGTAAAAGGGCAACCTTGTATCAAACAACCAAAGTTGTTACGTAGCCCTATCCTAAACTGTATATACAGTGCCTACAAGTAGTATTCAACCCCCTGCAGATTTAGCTGGTTTGATAAGATGCAAATAAGTTAGAGCCTTCAAACTTCAAACAAGAGCAGGATTTATTAACAGATGCATAAATCTTACAAACCAAAAAGTTATGTTGCTCAGTTAAATTTTAATAAATTTTAAACATAAAAGTGTGGGTCAATTATTATTCAACCCCTAGGTTTAATATTTTGTGGAATAACCCTTGTTTGCAATTACAGCTAATAATCGTCTTTTATAAGACCTGATCAGGCCGGCACAGGTCTCTGGAGTTATATTGGCCCACTCCTCCATGCAGATCTTCTCCAAGTTATCTAGGTTCTTTGGGTGTCTCATGTGGACTTTAATCTTGAGCTCCTTCCACAAGTTTTCAATTGGGTTAAGGTCAGGAGACTGACTAGGCCACTGCAGCACCTTGATTTTTTCCCTCTTGAACCAGGCCTTGGTTTTCTTGGCTGTGTGCTTTGGGTCGTTGTCTTGTTGGAAGATGAAATGACGACCCATCTTAAGATCCTTGATGGAGGAGCGGAGGTTCTTGGCCAAAATCTCCAGGTAGGCCGTGCTATCCATCTTCCCATGGATGTGGACCAGATGGCCAGGCCCCTTGGCTGAGAAGCAGCCCCACAGCATGATGCTGCCACCACCATGCTTGACTGTAGGGATGGTATTCTTGGGGTCGTATGCAGTGCCATCCAGTCTCCAAACGTCACGTGTGTGGTTGGCACCAAAGATCTCGATCTTGGTCTCATCAGACCAGAGAACCTTGAACCAGTCTGTCTCAGAGTCCTCCAAGTGATCATGAGCAAACTGTAAACGAGCCTTGACATGACGCTTTGAAAGTAAAGGTACCTTACGGGCTCGTCTGGAACGGAGACCATTGCGGTGGAGTACGTTACTTATGGTATTGACTGAAACCAATGTCCCCACTGCCATGAGATCTTCCCGGAGCTCCTTCCTTGTTGTCCTCGGGTTAGCCTTGACTCTTTGGACAAGCCTGGCCTCGGCACGGGAGGAAACTTTCAAAGGCTGTCCAGGCCGGTGAAGGCTAACAGTAGTTCCGTAAGCCTTCCACTTCCGGATGATGCTCCCAACAGTGGAGACAGGTAGACCCAACTCCTTGGAAAGGATTTTGTACCCCTTGCCAGCCTTGTGACCCTCCACGATCTTGTCTCTGATGGCCTTGGAATGCTCCTTTGTCTTTCCCATGTTGACCATGTATGAGTGCTGTTCAAAAGTTTGGGGAGGGTCTTAAATAGTCAGAAAAGGCTGGAAAAACAGATAATTAATCCAAACATGTGAAGCTCATTGTTCTTTGTGCCTGAACTACTTCTTAATACTTTAGGGGAACCAAACAGAATTCTGGTGGTTTGAGGGGTTGAATAATAATTGACCCACACTTTTATGTTTAAAATTTATTAAAATTTAACTGAGCAACATAACTTTTTGGTTTGTAAGATTTATGCATCTGTTAATAAATCCTGCTCTTGTTTGAAGTTTGAAGGCTCTAACTTATTTGCATCTTATCAAACCAGCTAAATCTGCAGGGGGTTGAATACTACTTGTAGGCACTGTATACAGTAGATTAGCACTGAAGTCTCAATGGACTCAAATAAAATGCTAAAAGGTTCATGGTTATATCAGTAAAACCCCATGCAAAAACAGTAAATCTTTTTTTGCCTGAAAATATTTGCCAAACACATTTTGGCTGGAAAGTCAACCATCCAATTTCTGATGTGGGCCCTCTGACTCTTCCCAATAGCAGATGTTGGGGAGAAAATGCACTTACTGTTACATTTCAACATGACCTATCATTTTGCCCTCAAGGAAAACTTATGGGTACAGCAGCAGGATATAACAAAGGCTGAACCAAATTTGCTACTTTTTGGTGAAATGTATGCATAGTTCTATGCACTATTCAAACTTTTTTTTATAATATACTTTATTAGAAAGAGATGTTTCTTTGTACTAGAAAATACATTGTAAAATGTCTTCTCCACAAAGCTCTGATCATTGCTACGGAAAGAATGTCTTCAATTTGAAGATATCTATGTGCAATAAGTAAGATAGTGAGAATGATGGGCAATGATAAAAGATAAGATAATCAATTGTAAACTAATCAGATTTGTTATGAATTTAACAAAAATTCATCCTTAATGAATCCAAAGTTTTCGAGATTCATTTTGGACACAAACGAAAAAACAATGCCCAGCACTATTTAACTGTAAACATTGGTGGGGAAAACCCCAAGGAGAAGAAGGAGGAAGAAGAGGGAGGATCACTTGACTGGGAGGAAGTGGGGAGGTGGGGCTGATTTGCTCAGAGGCAAACAACTTTTTACAGTTGATAGGCTTATTGCCTGAACCAAAATAGCATATATTCTACTTCAACCGCAGAGTAATTGTGAATTTTTTTCTTCTGCAAAACAGTTTAAATTTACTATTTATAATTACATGTCAGTGCAATATACCGGTATTACTGAAAGAGCTGCATATTACTGCAAGATAAAAGGCCTAGAAAAAGTAATACTGCAATAAATCCATTTTTATACTGTGTTATTGAACACATTTTATTTTTACTGCAATAAGTGTGTTGCATAAATACATCACATTATGTAATTGAACACATTTTATTTTTACTGCAATAAGTATGTTGCATAAATGCATCACATTATGTAATTCAAAGACATTTCACTTCAAAAAATGCATTCTTGTACACAAGTTAGTGAATGCATAGTTCAAGACATTTTACCACAAACATTGCATTGTTATACCCATGTGAGTGATGATTACTGCATCAGAATGCATAGTCAAAGATATTTTACTATTAACATTATTTATTGTGCTGTATACTCTGACTTAGTTTAACATTTAAGGCCTAAAGGATGTGTCAAGTTACTTTGTCAAGATGGCACACTAACCCAATGATTTTGGTGATTGTGATTCTGATTGTGATTCTGTAATGATTATTGGATAGCCATGTTTTTAGACCCTTGCTATCAAAACTCTGTAAGTAGCTTGCCGCAGCTTTAAGGAAGCAGATGCCTGTCCAGGAGGTCCCTTTCCACCCCAGCACAGTCTGATGAACATGAAACAGCAGTTTCTTTATGTGCTTAGCCAGGCTGATACACATCAGCAAAATAAAATATATATCGAAAGAACACCCAGTTTTAATAATACCTAAACTCTGGCCTGTCTCCAGTGCTTACCATGTTCCCTAACCTCAGGCAGATTAAAACAGTGGCCGGAACTAGTCTAGTCTCTCTCTGTAATGCCTTGTCTAGCCTCCAGTTTCATCTCAGAGAGAAGGTTTTTAGTACAGCAGTGGCATCATCACATCCAAAAGGGGTTGTTCTTCCAGTGTATAAAACATCACTTTTTTCAAAATTAATGAGACATAGATCCATGAGGGGTTTTTACACACCTCTTACTGAGGCTGATTAATATTTCTGCCTTCTCAGAGGGTGCCTCATAATGCCACTGCCACTATCTGTCTGCATGCCCTCAGGTTCCTTACCAGATGGCTGCTGCTACCATTATGTCAGTGCTGCTGTTTGCCTGCCTTCAATCATGTTCTTTACTGTATGGCTACTGCTGTTGCGACCACTGCAGCTTGTACTCCCTACTGGTAAATTCCCCTACTGCCACTATAATTATGGCTAAACCGCTGCCACTACTACCGCTACACAGCTGCTGCACACACATTTATTCAACTGCCTTGTGTGTTTTAATGCAATGCTGCTACTGCTGCTACTATTGTGACCACATGCCACTATTACTCTACCTTTTCCACATCTGCATATACTGCTACTATTCCCAAATAATATATATTTCCAGGCTCATTCAGAACAGGCCACTGTTTCTTATGGCAATTAACACTTGTGTGTGTGTTTGTGTGTGTGTATAAATATGGACAGGTATTCTGTCCCCCTTTTACTTTTAATTTTTGGATGCTTATGCAGAAGAATCCACTGTTTCTTATGGCATTAACATGTGTGTGTATAAATGGGGGCAAGGATTTGCCCCTGTTAAGGCATAATTTTTGGACGCTTGGTCCCAACAAGCTACTATTTTTTCCCATAATACCATGTGTATTTAACACTATCTGCCCCTAATAAGGAATCATTTTTGAAAGGTTTCCAATATGAAAAACATGACATATACAGGGTGCAGTGTGTGTTTAAACACACTGTTTATCACCATAAACCATGCATTTTCTCACAGCTAAATAGGTCAATGTCACTCTGACATTATTTACTATGCTGTCATTGCACTCAACAACTTAAAAAGGTTAGGGGGGAGAAAGAGTGTTAGGAGTCCTCCAAGTGTCATATACCAATTTTCAGACCAATTGGAGCTCTTTTGATTTGTGTAGATTTGATTCAGACACAAATTTGTTTTTTGAAAAATTTCACAAATCTCACCCAAAACAAATACTAAAAAAAGTTTATCTATGCTTGGACATATGTACAGTACTTAGTCAGGGACTAGGGTAGTAAAAAGAGGCAGGCTGGAAACATCTTTATGTTACACAGAGATATCTTTGGTTCTCAGTACAACTGAAGTTAGACTTTCCATAGAAACGCTCAGTTAGAGCATTTGCTAAGACCTTTTTGGACTCTGCTTTCTAGTACCAAAAACATCTTTCTCTAATAAAATATATTACAAAAATGATTGATTAATGGAGCTATGCATACATTTCACCAAAATTTCACTTAAACTACACGTGTCAAACACAAGGCCTGCAGGCCAAATCCTTGTTTTTTGTAGCCTCCAGTGTGATGGGCGGCTGATGACAAATAAGTGTGGGTAGTGTTGCAGCAGCACAACTCCTATGAGTAGCGTTCTGTGGCAACGTAGTAATTTCCCCCATACATATGTATACCCACCAATCCCATACAAGCTGCTCAGCAATTACGTTGACGCAACGCCTCTGTTCCACCTCTACGCTATATAGTGGTAGCAAAACCATGGTGAAATGTGTTGATGTGATTGCTGAGCTGCCGGGATGAGATTGGTGAGCACAAATTATTGCAGAGCTCCATTTTTTTTTGTCTGAGTAGAGCAGGAGTGGAGAAGAAGGGAAATACAACTGGAGGCAGCAGTCTCTTTGGGAGTAATATGACAGTGGGGGACAATAGGGCAGTATGGCAGCAGGCACTCTGGGGACAATATGGTAGCAGGGACACTGAAGGGAATATGGCAGTAGGCTCTCTGTGGGTAATATGGCAGCAGGCACTTTGGGGGCAATATAGCAGCAGGCACTCTGGGGGCAATATAGCAGTAGGTTGTCTGGGAGAAACATGGCATCAGGCTCTCTGGAGGGAATATGGCAGCAGGCACACTGGGGTCAATATGGCAGCAGGCTCTATGAGAGCGGTTTGGTAGCAGGATCATTGTGTTGGGGGTGATTATGTGACAGCAGGTTTTCTGAAAGGGAACTCATGCTAACATCAACCTTATGGTTGCCTTTAACTCCTTCGCGCCCAGCGCCGTAATAGTACGGTGCTGGGCACGTGTTTCAAGATGGCGTTTGCTCCAGCAAGGAGCGGGCGTCATGGCCGCGGGTGACCTGCACACCCTACTAGCAGGCACCCGTAGCTAACGTCCGCTTCCGGTGTTACTCCGGCTCCCCCGTGTGGCAATCGGAGGAGCCGGAGCATGCCTGCAGCAGCCCCTGTCATAGTCAATGACAGGAGGCTGCTGCATAGGCTTTCCTATGGAGCCCTTGCCTGTAATAGGGCTCCATAGGAAAGCATTGAAATCCTCATAGATTCCAATGTAAGTGCACTGGAGTCTATGATATAAGCAATCAGATGATTGCTAGTTATAGTTCCCTATGGGAACTATAAAAAAGTGTTAAAAAATAAAAATTAAGTTTTTGAAAAATAAAATAAAAAAAAAACTTTCAAATCACTCCCCTTTCCCGAAAATAAAAATAAAAGTTTAAAAAAAATAAAAAATACACATCATGGGTATCGCCATGTGCGAAAACGCCCATATTATAGAAATAAAAAAAAATATCTACCATACGCAAAAAAGCGAAACGAAAAAAGCGTCAAAATGGACGATTCGTCGTTTTTTGATGCTTTAAAAATAAATAAATAAATAAATATAAATAAAAAGCGATCAAAGTGTCATACACACCCCAGAATGGTATCAATAAAAAGTTCAGATCGCCCCACAAAAAATGAGCCCCCATACAGCTCCGTACACAAAAATACCAAAAAGTTATAGGGGTCAAGACCTGGGGGGAAAAAAATGTCCAACTTTATAATTTTTTTTATCACTATAAATTTTTGACAGTCTGTACCGTCGAAAGAAGCTTATCAAGTGTCTACAGGTTACCATAATCAGTTGTAGACTGCTCTGGAATTGACAGTCATAGCAACGAATTTTGTTTTATTGACTTTTTTTTTTTTCTTTTTCAAATTATTTTATTTCGAAAGATTTCTTTACAATAAACTGGACATACCTCCTAAAGTAAAAACATTAGTAAATTATAGAACATTTCTGATATAGGTCATTGCTAGAAGTACAGAGTTTACTTAATACATCACATTTGCAGCAGGGCTTTGTTTTCTGTAAGATACCCACGCTTTCCACATTTTGGTAAATTTGTGGTTGGCTCCATTCTCCCATGAGGAAATTTCCTCAAATCTATAAATCTGGTCGATCTTTGAAATCCATTGTTCCGTTGTGGGCAGTTCAGTAGAGAGCCAGTGTTTCGGGATTAAGAACTCAGCAGCTGAAATAAGTTGTTTAAAAAATGCCAGATTAGAGGAAGGTTCTGTGGTTTTATATGGATATATGCTCAAAAGTGCTTTATCTAGGGAGGCCTGGTGTGCAGTACCACATATTTGATTTGATATTGTGAAGATATTTGACCACCACCGGTTTATCTGGGGGCATGACCACCAAATATGGAGGAAGGTGCCTCTATTCTGGAGACATCTTCAGCATGTGTCAGAGGCGGATGTTGAGTATAGGCACCAGGGGCGTAGCTATAGGGGGTGCAGAGCTAGTCCAATATACCGGCCGGGGTCAAAGCACAGGAGGTAGAAGGAGTAGAAGGTACCGAATCAGCAGGCAGAAGACGAAGTCCAAGATACAAATCCACAGGTCAAACACAGGAAACAAGCACAAGGGTAAACGCTGGTGATGAGCCACAAGGGACAATCATACGCTGGCAATGCACTGGAGAGAGAGAGAGGAGTATTTATGCAACCAGAGATCTCACCCCTGTGCTCTGAATGGACCAAGATCCAGAAGCCCGATCATCAACACCTGAGAATTAACCCAACATGAACAGGACAAAACATGAGGCCGGGCGTCGACTGCCTAGCAGATTTAGAAGTGTGAATAGGGTTAGCAAGAGACTAGGCGTCGGCTGGTTAACACTGCCCAATTCACACTGAGTGTACAAACTCTGACAGTACCCCCCCTTCTACGGGGGGACACTGGACCCCTAACACCTGGAGCAGGTTTCTCAGGAAATGCCCTGTGGAATTGGCGGACCAGTTGAGGAGCATGAACATGTCCGCCTGGCACCCAGGTTCTATCCTCTGGACCAAAGCCCTTCCAATCCACCAAATACTGGACTGACCTTTGTACTCGCCTAGAGTCAAGAATTTTAAACACCTCAAACTCAAGTTCTCCTTGAACCAGACTTGGTGAAGGAGGGTCTTTGCATGGGATGACAGACGGACAGAATTTTTTTAACAAACTTTTATGAAACACATTATGAATTTTGAGAGAATCTGGTAAGGACAACCTATAGGCAACCGGATTAATAACCTGTAAAATAGTAAAAGGACCAATGAAGCGCGGAGCTAACTTGAGTGACGGAACCTTCAAGTTCAGATTTTTTTGTGGACAGCCATACCTTATCCCCAGCACAATATTGAGAAGTGAGTGACTCTTTTATTAAAAGCCTGGACTAGGGAGTTCTGGGTACCCTGAAGATTCCTTTGAATCTGGGACCAGATTGAGCTCAGTTGTTGGGAAGAAAATTCTGCCTGAGGATTGTCAGAAACAAAAGGTGCTGAAAAAAAAATTTGAGGATGAAAACCATAATTACAATGAAAAGGAGTGGTTTTAGTGGAAGAATTGACATGATTATTTATGGCAAACTCAGCTAATGACAAAAATTCTGACCAAAGGTGCTGATTATCAGAAACATACAAACGCAGGTATTTAAGAAGTTCTTGATTTATCCTCTCGGTTTGACCATTAGTTTCTGGGTGAACTCAGAGGAAAACGACAAACTAATATTTTTTGCAGAATTCTTTCCAGAACCTTGCTACAAATTGGACCCAACGGTCAGACACAATATTTTCTGGAATACCGTGGAGATGGACAATATGATCAATAAACAAGGTAGATAGAGTTTTGGCATTGGGTAGTTTTTTCAACGGGATGAAGTGACACATTTTAGAAAACCTGTCGACGACCACCCAAACCACTGAGCAACCTTGAGAGACTGGTAGATCGGTTACAAAATCCATTGAGACATGGGTCCATGGTTTAGATGGAATAGGTAAAGAACACAGCTGACCCTCAGGATGTCTCCTGGGGTTCTTACCTCTAGCACATGTGACAAGCTGTAACAAATGCACCCATGTCTCTGGCCCAGTGAGGCCACCAGTACAACCTAGAGAGTAATTCCTTAGTACCTCTGACCCCTGGATGCCCTGCGAGAGGTGTACAGTGGGTCTCCTCCAAAACTTTTAACCGGAGATGTAACGAAACAAAAAGTTTGCCTTCCGGAAGGTCTTTGGGAGCATGATTTTGAGCAGACAAAATTTGAGTGGAAAGGCTGGAGGAGACCGCTGCTATGACTACCCCAGGGGGGAGGATATTTTCAGGTTCAGATTCCAGGAAGTCAGAGATACCAAAGCTTCGAGATAAAGCGTCAGCCTTTAAGTTCTTTGACCCTGGACGGAATGTTACAACAAAGTTAAAACGGGAAAAGAAGAGAGCCCAGCGAGCTTGCCTGGGATTCGATCTTTTAGCGTTATCTAAGTATACCAAATTTTTGTGGTCAGTCAAAACAGTAAAGTGGTGGGTAGCTCCCTCGAAGAAGTGCCTCTATTCTTCTAATGCCAATTTGATGGCTAACAATTCCCGGTTACCAATATCATAGTTTTTTTCGGTACAGGAAAACTTTTTAGAGAAAAAGGCACAAGGTCTTAAATTCGTAAAGGTAGCTGGCCCCTGAGACAAAACAGCCCCTACCCCATGCTCAGAAGCGTCAACTTCTACAATAAACGGTTTGTTGAGGTCGGGCTGAACTAGGACTGGTGCTTTAGTAAAAGACAACCTCAGAGAGTTAAAGGCTTCATTGGCTGAGGTGGACCAAGACACTACATCCGCCCCTTTCTTTGTGAGGTCCGTCAAAGGTTTGGCTATTATCGAAAAGTTTTTAATAAATTTATGATAGTAGTTGGCGAAGCCTAAGAAGCGTTGCAGTGCCTTTAGACTGGTGGGGCGAACCCATTCCGTGATGGCGTTCACCTTTACTGGATCCATCTGAACATCATGTGGAGTCAAAATGTAACCCAGAAAAGAAATCTTTTGTGTACCAAAGATACATTTTTCAAGTTTTTGCAAACAAGTTATGCGACCTCAATCTTTGAAGAACTGTTCGAAGATGAGAGCAATGGGATTCCCAATCATGTGAAAACACTAGAATGTCATCAAGATATACAACTACAAAATTACCTATGATATCTTGAAAAACATTGTTCATAAATCCCTGGAAGACTGCTGGGGCATTACAGAGCCCAAAGGGCATCACCAAGTATTCAAAGTGCCCAAATGGGGTGTTGAAGGCTGTCTTCCACTCATCCCCTTCTCTGATATGAATCAAGTTATAAGCCCCCTGCATGTCTAGTTTAGAGAACCAAGTGGCACCTGAAACTTGATTCAAGAGATCAGGAATGAGAGGGAGTGAGTACTGTTTTTTTACTGTAATCTTGTTTAGTTCCCTGTAATCAATGCATGGGCGCAGGTCACCATCCTTCTTCTCAACAAAGAAGAAACTGGCTCCAGTAGGAGATTCAGAGGGATGGATATGACCAATTGCAAGACTGTGCTGAATGTATTGCTTGAGGGAATCTCTCTCCGTGATGGTAAGATTGTAGATGCGACCTTTAGGTAATTTGGCCCCGGGTACTAAATCGATCTTACAATCACTGTCCCGATGAGGAGGCAGAATTTCAGACAAGGTTTTAGAAAATATATCCTTAAAATCAATATATATTCAGGCAGATCAAGTTCAGAACAAGCAGAAGAATTGATAGAGAGAGAGGTCAGATGACTGGTGCACTGCGGACCCATTTGATTAGGTCAGCAGTACACCAATCAATTACAGGGTTATGTTTTATTAACCAAGGGAGACCCAAAATTAAATCAACAGATAATCTTTTCATAACTAGGAAGGAACACATTTCCAAATGTAGTGAACATATAGTGAGTCTCATCACAGGGGTCTGGAACTTAACTAGCCCCTCTAACAGGGGGTGGAGTCAACACTTGTGACATGGATACTGGGAGACAGGGGCACCAGCGAGTCAACCAATTTGGAAACAAAGGAAAAATTTATAAAGTTTGCCGCTGCCCCTGAGTCAAGGAAGGCCTTGCCTTCACAGGTTCGGGAGTTAAACTGCAGGGAGAAGGCAAAAAAATATTTTTATTATTCATGGGAAGTACTTCCCGTCCTTCTTCTAGGAGCGAAAGTTTTCCTGCTGGGTTCTTTTGGTGCAGGAACTGACCCGGTGGCCCTTGTCTCCGCAGTAAAGGCATAGGTTGTTCCTTAGGCGATAGTCCCTCCGTTGTTTAGGTGACATCTCTCCAAGTTCCATAGGTTCATCTGTGGAAGTAAACACAGGTTGGGATCGGATGGGGAAAAAAGAAGAAGACACAGACACACGAGCAGTACTAGATCGGTCTGGACGTCTTGACCTAAGGCGTCGGTCGGCCCTGATGGCAAGGGCCATAGCTTCCTCTAGGGTACTGGATTCAGGGTAACCTATCAAGAGATCTTTTAGACCATCTGTGAGGCCTGCTAAATAGAGGTCTTTTAAAGCTGAGTCATTCCATTTAGACTCAGTGCACCATTGCCGGAAATGGTTACTATAATCCTCTGCAGTCTGTTTTCCTTGTCGGAGAGACATCAGCTTAGAGACAACATACGCTACTCGGTCAGGTTCATCATAGATCTTCCCCATAGCCGAGAAGAAGGCGTCAAGGGATTGCCTTTCCCTGGAATCAGAAGGAAGGGAGAAGGCCCATATCTGAACCTGGTTGACGAGAGCCGTCATGGGATCCATTGAAGGTCTTAGAGTAGCCGGCCTGATTACAGGCAGTGATTTTTTCTCGATTTTTTCTCTAGAAGCCCGATCATCAACACCTGAGAATTAACCCAACATGAACAGGACAAAACATGAGGCCGGGCGTCGACTGCCCAGCAGATGAGTAGAAGTGTGTACAAGGTACAAAGAGACTAGGCGTCGACTGCCTAGCAGAGTTAGAAGTGTGAATAGGGTTATCAAGAGACTAGGCGTCGGCTGGTCAACACAGCCCAATTCACACTGAGTGTACAAACTCTGACACGTTTATGAACGTATAGCCTTGTGTTCCTATTTTACCTTTAAGCATAATATATCTTCTATGTCAAGTGATTGATCTAGTATTTGAAAGGAGAGTTTCTTGTGAAATCCTATACTTCCTACTCTAGAGTTAGGTGAATGTGAACCGCTATGATATCACTGTGAATAACAGGAATAAGATAAGTTGGGAAAATGATTTATCTTAAAATGTGTTTCATGTAGGAATATCACATTAGCTCTGTTTCCCTTCAGCATGCTAAATACCTGAAGCCTCTTAGAGGGTGAATTTAGCCTCTAACATTGTAGGATGCTACTCTGATATCAGCCATTTTGAAGCTCAAAAGGAACAGAGGTAACTAAATTATGTGTGATGAAGAGTGAGTGTCGTAAATTGGAAAACATAAAGTACTCATCCTCTCGGTCATGAAGTCGCATAAAGACAGTCCAAATTTCAGATCTCTCAACTTGCTGCAAGCATTTCAACAATGACCTGTATATCATGAAGAAACATTAAGTATCATAACAAATAAAACAGATAAGGAAATGAGAAAAACATTGATAACATGAGGTAGGTAATATTCCTGTGTCAGTGTTAAATGGCACCAACCCAGGGTTCAAAATGAATTTGCTAGGGGGGGGGGAGAGGTGAGAAAGGGGAGGGGAAGGGGGAGGGGAAAAAGGGGAGGGGTAGGGGGTGCCAATGGTGTATAATGCAAACAATCATATCCATGGCAATGAAGTATAGAGATGAATGAAAAGTGGAAGAATATAGAAGATAGATGAAGGAGAAAAAGAAGAGTAAGGTGAAAGTAAGGATAGTGGGATGAGGAGAGAAGAAAGATGGGAGGAGATAGGTAACATAGTAACATAGTTTATAAGGCCAAAAAAAGACATCTGTCCATCCAGTGCGGCCTGTTATCCTGCAAGTTGATCCAGAGGAAGGCACAAAAACCCTGTGAGGTAGAAGCCAATATTCCTCACTTTAGGGCGAAAAAAATTCCTTCCCGACTCCAAACAGGCAATCAGAATTACTCCCTGGATCAACAACCCATCTCTAGTAACTATAACCTGTAATATTATTACCCTCCAGAAATACATCCAGGCCCCTCTTGAACTCTTTTACTGAACTTACCATCACCACCTCCTCAGGCAGAGTATTCCATAGTCTTACTGCTCTTACCGTAAAGAATCCTCTTCTATGTTTGTGTACAAACCTTCTTTCCTCCAGGTGCAGAGCATGTCCCCTCGTCACAGTCACAGTCCTGGGGATAAAAAGATCATGGGAGAGATCTCTGTACTGACTCCTGATATATATATACATAGTTATTAGATCTCCCCTCAGTCGTCTTTTTTCTAAAGTAAATAACCCTAATTTTGATAATCTTTCTGGGTACTGTAGTGCACCCATTCCAGTTATGACTTTAGTTGCCCTCCTCTGAACCCTCTCCAGCTCTGCTATGTCTCCCTTGTTCACAGGAGCCCAGAACTGTATACAGTACTCCATGTGTGGTCTGACTAGTGATTTGTAGTTATAGAGTTGAGTTATAGGAAGAAGATTTTAAGATATGTTTCGAGGGTCCATGTGGTGAATCATTTTAGTATATGTATATCAAAGGAGGTCTACGAGATGGTACAGGTGGATAATCCTTAAGAGCCCTCAGTAGAGATCCGTCTTGGGGTCATTGTGATCTTCATCTTCTTCTGCCTTTGTGATTTTGGGGTCTGGAGGGTTTCAAATGGGAGGGCTTTAGGTATCTCAGGTAGAGAAGTTAAATCTTTAACCAGATCCCAGTTGTCAATGTCCATAGGGGCGATCTCTAGTTGATCATAGACTGGTCCCAGATCTTCATAAGTCCGGATGGTCAGACGACGACCATTGTAGAAAAAAGATAGGCCAAATGGAAAGGTCCAACGGCATGGCACTTTGCGCGTTCTGAGCCAGCTTGTTAAAGGTTTGAGCATTCTACTTTACTCTACATTCTACTAGTGTAACCGGAGCTAAGTCTTGAAAAATATTTATAGGATGTCCATCGTAGGTTACTTCAGGCAAATCTTGGGCTTTGGCCAGTACATCTTCTTTGTCTTGAAAGTTTAGAAAGCGGCATAAAATATACCTAGGGGGATCTGAAGGTTTAGGCTTTGGACAGAGGGCACGGTGAGCTCTCTCGAGGGTGACTATGGAGGGGAAGTCTGGGCCTAGTATGTCTTCACATATGGCCTTTATAGTATCTGGTACCTCGTTTGGCGTTATCGATTCTGTGACTCCTCTAAATCTCAGGTTATTCCTTCTTCCATGGTTTTCCTGGTCCTCCAGAGCTGTGTGGATCACGTTTAAATGCTTTTGGCACTGCTGCAGGCTTATGGAGTCAGCAGACTGGAATTCCAGAATGGCGTTTTGCATCGTTTCCAGCGACTCGACTCTTCCTCCTATATGGCGCACATCTTGGCAGAGGGAGGATATTTCATGGAGAACAGGTTCCACTGCTTTGGGAAGCAGGCGCCATCTTGGTTTCTTTAGCGATGTGCAGGGCCGCGGCTTTTTTAATGAATTTATCCATGTCGCCTCCACCAGGATTAGATTTGTGGGGTTGAGGGTTGTCCCCAGTCTTCACATTACCAATTTTCACCATTTGTGGTTGGGTCAGCTATCGTAAGCTAAGGTAGAAACAGGTCTGTGTGATGGAGCTGCACGACCATCTCTGTCCGGCGTTGGCTCCACCCCCCCCAGGTTTATTTTATTACTTTTGACTTATTTTTATAGAAGTAATACATATTTTTTTCCAAAAGCAATTTATAGGAATATTCAAGATATTATTTTCATAAATTAAATAATTGAGTATTGATAGGAATAGCTGCAGCCTCTGTAAGCATGGCCCTTCATATTAGAATTAGATATCTAGCATATTTATATTTTCATGAAGAAAAATGAACTGTTAAGAGACATCTATCTAATTAGTATTTCTTGTCTTTAGACACAATAATTATTGATGCACCTTGAATACATGAAAGATCAGCATTGCTTACACTTAAAAAGCTTAAGGGCCCATTTTGGCAGTAAACTAAGTGTGCTTATTTATGGTTGCTCCATCTGTGTCTCTAAAATGAGACTGCTAATTGGCATTCTAATTTTAATTCCCAGACACATTGAGGTGTGAAACTAAGGAATTTTTAAAGTTATTATGTAAGACGTCATAAAAATAAAGCTTTTAGTCACATGAAATGACAGCTATAGGAAGGTGATAAGAATTCACTTAGTCTCAAAATGCATCAAAAACTTACTGTCCAATACTATATGATTATACCTACTCTGTTGTGATATATAGTGATTAGTGATGAGCAGAGTTCTGAAAAATTTGATTTGGCTGCTTTGTCGAATTTCACAATGAAATTCGATTTGTGATGAATTACTTCACCACTAAGCGCATTCCTTTGAAGGTAGCAGGCACAATGACGGGAAAACATGATAATGCCACCTCCGTCATTGAACCCCTCAGATGCCATGTCCATTGTTGATCGCGGCATCTGAGGTTTATCTGGTTAAAAAAAAAAAATCTCATGTCACCGCTTGATATTTTGTGCAGTACCTTCAAGTAAGAAGGCTGAGGTGGCCTCTCTGAAAGAAAATTAATAGTTGAGTTTTTTGCCACTATCTCAGTGAATAGATTGGCTCCCACGACGTGCAACGAAATTCAGCTTTGCGACAAATCTAATTTTTCTTGAAATTCGAATTGAAGATAAATTGGTTTGGCTTCGATTTACCCAACGCTAATAATATATATTATTAGAGATGAGCGAGCATACTCGTCCGAGCTTGATACTCGTTCGAGTATTAGGGTACTCGTAAGTGCTCGCTACTCGGACGAGTATCTCGCCATGCTCGAGGAAATGGCATCTCCCGCCTTTTGAATTTTTGGCGGCTATAAACTCAGCCAATCACAAGCCAGAAGACTCTGCGGTAAACCCAGCATCACGTGGGGCCCTTACATGTCGATAGCAGGGGTTGGCTGGCCTGATCAGGTGACCCTGGAATATAACAGTGACTGCCCGCGGTGCTCGGCTCAGTCGCTGCCTGGATGCCGTTAGGGACAGATCTGCAGTGTGATACAGGGAGAGTGTTAGGGTGTTCTACTAGATTTGTGTTAGGCAGGAGTGATTCTAAAAGAACCCAACAGCCCTTGTTAGGGCTACAAGACCCTTTTTTTTATCTGCTTGTGGCTGGGCTTGCTGGCACTAGTAGTGCAGCTACCGCCATATTTGCGGTATTTTGCAGGGAGACTGTAAAAAGTTTATTTTTTGGCTCTCAGTGACACACATCCATTTCAAACAGCTAAGTGAGACAATTTTTTTGTGTTTCATTGAAATAGGCACAGTCTGCAGAAGATTTTTTTCTGTCTAACTGATAAATAGTGGAAGTCACAGTACAAAATCCTTTTGTTTGCTCTCAGTGATACAAATCCATTTCATACAGCTGTGTGGAACCATTCTGTGTGTCACAGTTAAGCTGTCCAGTCACCACAAACCACAATCCATATTTTCTGTCCAGGTGACCCATACTGTACGTCACGTAATAAAATACGGTCTTTTGCTCTCACTGATACAGCTACATTAGAAAAATCTCTCTGCGACATTTGTCTGGGTGACACTTAAGCAGACCAAGTCTGCCTAATCTAATAGTTTCAGTGTAATTGCTCCATACTGCACGGTACGTAATAAAATACGTAATTTTGCTCTAACTTATCCACCTATATATTAACTTGTTCAGATTGAACAAGTTTGTGGGTTTCAGTACAGCAGGCCCATTTTTTTTTATTGTATGTATAATACACTTATATACAGAAAATGTTGAACCCCAGGGCTAAGGGTCGAGGATGAGGGCGTGGGCATTCAATGACTGCAGGGGGCAGAGGCCATGGTCCTGGGCAGGGTGAGACAGTACCTGCTGATGAGGGAGCAGGGGAACGCCGCAGAGCTACACTCCCTAGCTTCATGTCTCAACTTACAGGGACACATGGTAGAGCACTGTTGAAACCACAACAGTGCAAACAGGTGATGTCGTGGATTGCGGAAAATGCTTCAAGTAATTTGTCCACCAGTCAGTCTTCCACGCAGTCCACACACGTTACCCAAGGGAGCACTCCTCTGGCTCCTCCACCTCAAACTCCTTCCCCCCAGTCTGCCCCCTCCCAGGAAAATTTGGAAGGCGATCTGGTATACTCTGAGGAACTGTTTTCTGGACCCTTCCCAGAGTCACAAACCACTTCTCAGGTTGCTGCGGACCTCTTTCCGGATGCCCAAGTTTTCCAACTGTCGCAGTCTGTGGGTGATAACATTGTTGACTTAGTGGAAGAAGTGTGTAAAGAGGTGTCGGACGATGAGGAGACACGGTTGTCAGACAGTGGTGAAGTTGTTGTCAGAGCAGGAATTCCGAGGGGGGAGCAGACTGAGGAATCGGAGGATGACGAGGTGACTGACCCAAGCTGTGTTGATAAGCCGAGTGAAGACAGTGCTTCTGAGGCGGAGGCGAGTGCTGCACCAGAACAGGTTGGAAGAGGCAGTGGTGTGGCCAGAGGGAGAAGCAGGGCCAGAGCTGATGCATCAGCAGTAACTGTTTCACGTAGTGAAGCTCCCAAGACGAGGCCTAGATGTTCGCAAGTCTGGAGGTTCTTTAAAGAAATTGAGGATGACTGACGGACTGTGGTGTGCAACCTGTGCCACACCAGGATCAGCAGGGGTGCCACCACTACTAGCCTAACCACCACCAGCATGCGCAGGCATATGAGTGCTAAACACCCAACTCAATGGAACCAAGGCCGTTCACCTCCTGCGGGTCACACCACTGCTCCTTCCCCTGTGTCACTCGCTGCCTCTGCTAGTCAACCCCCTGTCCAGGACCCCGGCACGAGCGCCTCCCGCCTAAAAACCACACCTTCGCCTCCACGATCCTCCACAGCGTCCACCAATGTGTCTCAGACGCTGGAGCGCAAGAGGAAATACAGTTCCACCCACCCACATGCCCAAGCCCTCAACGTCCGCATCTCCAAATTGCTGAGCCTGGAGATGCTGCCCTATAGGCTGGTAGAGACCGAGGCCTTTCGCAACCTCATGGCGGTTGCTGCCCTTCGGTATTCGGTCCCCAGCCGCCACTATTTTTCCCGATGTGCCGTCCCAGCCCTACACCAGCACGTGTCACAGAACATCATCTGTGCCCTGACCAACGCTGTTTCTGAGAAAGTCCACCTAACCAGAGACACGTGGACAAGTGATGCCGGGCAGGGACACTATATATCACTGACGGCACATTGGGTTAACTTGGTGGGACGGAGTCTGACCCTGGGGCCGCTCATGTACTGCCCACACCAAGGATTGCGGGGCCTACGTCGGTCACGGTCTCTCAGACGTACTATGCCTCCTCCTCCGACCACTCCTCCTCCTCCACCTCCTCCTCCGAATTATTATCCGTGAGCACGGTGCCTTCAGTCGGTAGCTCTAGGCGCAGCAGCAGTGCCGTAGCTAAGTGCCAGCAGGCGGTGCTCAAACTGCTGAGCTTAGGTGACAAAAGGCACACCGCCCAAGAACTATTACAGGGCATCATCGCGCAGACCGATCTGTGGCTGGCACCGCTGCACCTCAAGCCAGGCATGGTTGTGTGTGACAACGGGCATAACCTGGTGGCCGCTCTGCAACTCGACAGACTGACACATGTGCCACGCCTGGCCCACGTGTTCAATCTTATAGTTTATCGGTTCCTCAAGACATACCCCAATCTGTCAGATTTGCTCACCAAGTTGCGCCGCATCTGTGCGCATTTCCGCAAGTCAACCACAGATGCTGCCACTCTCAGGGCAGCGCAGCGCCGCCTACAACTGCCTGCTCACCGACTGTTGTGCGACGTGCCCACAAGATGGAATTCGACATTAAACATGTTATCCAGAGTTTACCAGCAGCGCAGACTGCTGTCCTCTTGTAGACTGCCAGATGTCAACTCCACCAGAACTGGTAGTCAGGTCAGTCAGCTTCCTCAAGTCTACAATGAGGAGTGGACGTGGATGTCTGATATCTGCCAGGTGTTGACCAACTTTGAGGAGTCAACACAGATGGTCAGCGGCGATGCTGCCATTATCAGCCTCACCATCCTGCTGCTTTGCCTGTTGAAAAATTCACTGCTCAGCATGAAGTCGGAAGCTTTGCGCTTGTCACAAGAGACGGTGGAGGAAGATACGTCGCTTGATATCCAGAGCACCCTCCGGTCTGTTTCTAAGCGCGTATCGGAGGAGGGAGATGAGGATGAGGAGGAAGAGGAAGAGAATGTCGGTGAGACAGAAGAGGGTACCAGTGCTCAGTCCTTATTAACTGTTGAGCGTGTATGGGCTGAAGAGGAGGACTTGGAGGAGGAGGAGGAAATGGAGAGTCAGGCCAGTGAGGAGAGGGAATTCTTGCGTGTTGGGACTCTGGCGCACATGGCAGACTTCATGTTAGGGGGCCTATCCCGTGACCCTCGCGTTAGAAGAAATTTTTCAAACACCGATTACTGGGTGTTCACTCTCCTGGACCCACAGTACAAGCAGAACCTTTCCACTCTCATCCCTGCAGAGTAAAGGAGTATGAGAGTGAATCAATATCAACAGGCTCTGGCGCACAAGCTGAAACAATCCTTCCCATCTGACGCCGCTAGTGGCAGAGAGCGTGGTTCTGTGGGCCAAGTAGCGTAGGAGAGGAGGCGAGCAGGCAGCTTGTCCAGCACTGGCAGGGGAACGCTCTCCAAGGCCTTTGCCAGTTTTATGTCACCCCAGCAAGACACTGTCACCTGTCCCCAGTCTAGGCAGAGTAGGGGTGAGCTGTACAGAAAGATGGTGAGGGAGTACCTAGCTGACCATACCAACGTCCTGCGTGATCACTCTGCTCCATACAACTACTGGGTTTCAAAGCTGGACACGTGGCCTGAACTGGCGCTGTACGCCTTGGAGGTGCTGGCCTGCCCTGCCACTAGTGTGTTGTCAGAGTGGGTATTCAGTGCAGCTGGTGGCATCATCACTGATAAGTACACGCCTGTCAACTGACAGCGCTGACAGGCTGACGCTTATTAAAATGAACAAGGCCTGGATTTCACCGGAATTCAAATCTCCTCCGGGTGAAAGCAGCTAAAGATTAACATTACTTATGTATCTGATTCCTCTTCTCTACTCCTCCTACTCTTCCTCCTCCTTGTCGTCTTTGCATAACGCTGACCCAAAACGTAATTTTTTAGAGGGCCGACTGGCACTCTTTTACAACAATTTTTCCGGAGGGCCCCCTACAGGCCCTCTCTCCAAACAATTTTTCCGCAGTGTCAACTTCAGACACTGTAAAACAATGTTTCAGGAGCGTCAAACAGACAGTCCAAAACAATTTTTCAGGAGGCGCAAGTACCAACATTTAAAAAAAATTTTTTGCTGAGGATCGACTTTATGTACTCCGAAAAGAAAAAAAAAATTTGGAGGCTCAACAAAAGCCATTTCACTGCATTCTCAGTCTGACAAAGTCATTGGTGGTGTAATATATATATATATATACTGGTTTGCCCATCCTTATTTCAGTGCTAAACTATCTGTAAGTATCAAATTATATAGTATCAATCAGTGCCTGTTGATACATATTGCGAAAAGCTACTGACAATCAAGTTTCTAAATTAATATTGCACTATAGAAACTTTAAGTCATGAAAAGATATGGAACACTGCAGCCCTGTTTCCCTCCTGTACTACTGTGCCTACCTACTTGCCTGATCCATCCTAAGTGACGGGCCACAACTAAATGGCAGTCCCTTCTTAGCTAAGTGCAGGGTCCTAAACCAAAATGGAAACTGTGAAGACAGACAGAGGTGAAAACCAGACCGGCAAAACCAGGACCACATTGAAATACATAAATACACAAAAAAGTGAAACCAGGAGTGAATGTCAAATATCGAGTCAGCAAGCAAAGGTTGGTGTGGTGTACTGGCTCTCTGATAGATAGATCTCTCTGATGACAGATCAAGCAGCTCCTCTGTCAGCAAGTCTGGTTGCTGTAGCCAAAGAACTCTGGTTGCCATAGCCACAGAAATCCACCGCGGGAGCACAGGCAGGTAAGTACAGTATCAAAATGTAATCCTACATGATTTTCTGTTTTTTTTTTTTTTAAAAAGGTATGCAAGTACAAAAAAAGACCAGGAGTAATGAATTATTTTATAGTCTTCATAGTCACAAAGCCCCTTTGTGGTAAAACGTAGCACCACAATGGGAAAAGGGGTATTTTGATCTTTGCTATGTGGCCTACTGATTAGAAGGAATTTTTTGGGGAATGTGTTTGGGATGAGACAAAAAATGAAAATCAATATAAGCTATGTAAGATGTCTGATATTGAGGAGAAGCTCAGCAACTGGCACAAATCCGCTTTACATTAACAGATCAAAATGAAACTGAAGGACAAAATTTACCACAGTATTGAACATAATGGGTCAAGTCATCAATGACAACTATATTCAAGGTTGAATCTTTAAGTAGCCTTTATTAGAAGGTGTCAAAACAATAATGCAGAGCAAAACAGCAGTTACAGATAAATCAATATCTTACAGTATGTATTATCTTGAAGAAGCATTTTAAAGGGTGCATAAGATATTTGACATTGTTTCAATACAATGGATAAGTATCCACTGTTCATTTTCATGTTTACTCCATATAGCAGCATATGTTCATTGCAATGAACAATAAGAAAATGTAGACGTGTTCCAGCACAAGGGGTTATTAACAAATTGGTTTCTGTGTATTTATCTCTGTGGGAAATCAAAGAGGAAAAAAAAGAAATACAATTCAACTGAAACGATTTCTGGCTGGAGACCTTTAACAAAATAGACAAGACTGAGTGAAGTACAACTGTATCCTCTTTGTTTCACACTGTTATAAATAACTGTATAAATATGGAATAATATTCCCATAGAAGAAAATTACATCCATAACCTCATCTTTGTGATTTGCAAGTAGTGTGGAGCAAAGTTATAAAAACTTCCATTTGGCAGCTTCACTGAATTTTACAAAGAAATGGGCTTTGTGACTAATTACTTTGTCACAAAGAACATTTCTTTGTAAGTAGCGGGCGCACTGACAGGGAATGGCCCCCCCATTATTGAACCCCTCAGATGCCATGTTCATCGCTGAGTGTGGCATCTTATATAAAATGGAGGCCTTTCAGGGGTTAAAAAAAAAAATAATACTCACCTTATCCATTTGAGCAGAAAGAGGCCACAGTGACCATCTTGACTGAAGATCCTGAACAAAATATTCTGGTGTGTGTAATGACATCACATCATATATCACCGCTTATGAGATTTTGTGCAAGACCTTCAGTTAAGATTGTTTAGTTAATATGAAGCATGAGGAAATTTGGCTTTGCGGAATATCACATTTTCAATGAAATTTGGATTCAAGTCCACTTTGGTTATTAAAAGTGTTTACCTAGAAATCGTGCTGCTGATCACACATTAGTAGCAAGGTTGAGAAATACAGTATGTGCAGGGTTGTCCTCATGGATGGACATAAAGTCTATGTAGCTGCACCAGGCCTGGAAGTGAAGGTAGTCCACTTTGGCCACAAGGGGTTTTAAGACATAAGCATTTCTAATATCCACCCCCTACTGAAACTCTCTATGGATCTCATAAATTACATAGACAATGCATCATGCCAGGCAGCCACATAGCCTTTATGATTGTACAAGCTGATCTATGAGCAGCTGTGGATTCAATATCAGTGTTTCTGAGCTGTCTGCTGTCAAAGAAGTCATAGAGCACCTTCACCAGTATAAAACATAACCTTTTATGGTATTAGTTAAAAATAGCCCAATTCATGCCTACAATCTCTATTCACTTACGCTGGGTATATATGAATTATTGCTGAGAAAAGGAAAACCATCTGACCCTCCAGCTTGCCCTATAATCTAAATAACCCTGCTGTAAAACAAAAACATAAATACAAAAGGAAATATGTCCAAAAACTACACAAATGTAAAATGTAATAATTTGCTACAAAACACGCATGTCATGAAATCACACTATATGAGAAAATGATAATTGCATATTGAATTACATATTTTAGTTTACAGCTGATGTAGAAATAACTAAATGTGGAAATAAAATAAATAAAATCAAGATGGATGTAGTGGCCTCTTCATGCTCAAATGGATAAGGTAAGTATTTTTTTCTTTTTACTACCATTTCTGGTAAAATTGATTTGTTATCATGAAACACAAGGAAATCTGGCTTTGCGGTGAATCAAAATTTCCCTGAAAATTGGAATTGAAGCCCACTTCCGATATTTCAATTCGCTCAACCCTAGTCATAACCATGGAAAGGAGCAGTGGAAAATGTGATGGAAAAATGAATCCAGCCAGCAAAGGAGGCAATATGGACAATCACAATACATTAGTAATGTCTTGTATTAACTTTCTCTACACAACAAATGCCACTTGCTGAAGTGAGAAAAACCCTTTAATAGATGTTTCACCTGCTTCTGTGCCAGAATTCTGGTTCATTTGCAAAAATAATTGTACCCCATTGTGTTGCTTCATTTAGGAAAAATAAAATGGGAGTAGCTAGTGGTTTTTTTTCCTTTTGATTTAGTTTTTATACCTAGTGGCAAGATATAAAAATATTTTACGGTTTTCTTTGTTTTCTTTTTTTTTTTAATATATAATAATTATAGCATAACTATTCATTTACAGAAAAAGTAGCAAGTTACAAATGTTGCCTTTATAATTTTTTTTAATTTCATTAACGTTTGCTGGAAAAATCCTGCATTAAGACATGTATGACATGCAGAGTGCAAACGTTAAGTACCAAAGTTCACATGAACATAGCAACGTAAAATACAGTAGCAAAACATTCAAACAGAAACAAAAGCTAATTTGCAACTTAATGGAGGCAATTTGCATATGCATTGTTTGTATTCTAATTCTGACCTTGTACAAAATATTTGTTCACAGAAATTAGAAACTTAAATTCTTAAAATAGCCTTCCCATTTTCTCACTGTTCCCATGTGCCACTAAAATAAACCCTTTACATATACCTGTACAGTCATGAATGATATTTACTGTCATTGTGTGAATACTTTTCATGGCACTTCAACCCCTGAGTCCATTCTCCGGTTAAGCCATGATTTTATTTAGTTTTTGCTGCATTTGGCTTTCACTATTCTGTTATCCTCAACATACTGTATATTATTATTAACCACTTCCCGTCCGCCCATAGTATATAAACGTCCGGGAAGTGGTTAGTTATCTCTGAATGGACGTTTCTGAACATCCATTCAGAGATAGCAGCTGCACGCTAATCGTGCAGCTGCACAGTGGGATACCTGCTGTCAGTGACTGGGAACGGTCCCTGCCTTCTAGATCGTTGTATACACAGCGCTCACTGAGCGCTGTGTATACAGATCAGGAAGCGCTATTGTGCTTCCTGTTCCGGCCCGGCGGTCACATGATTGCCGGGGCCAGGAGCGTGCAGGAGCTGCCGGGTCTCTCATAGACCCGATCAGCCCTGCACTGAGGCTATACAGCATAGTATTATGCTGTACAGCCTCTCTGGGGATGTATTTCCCCTGTAACTGGGGCTACTATGTCAGCCCCAGTTACAGGAGAAATCAAGTGTAAAAAAATAATAATAATAATAATGTGAAGTTAAATGTCCCCCTGAGGTCTTGTATGACCTTATGGGGGACACAAAGTGTAAAATAAAAAAATAACACAATTAAAAAAAATAAATAAAGAGTATTATAAAAAAAAATAATAATTTCCCCCCGCAATATGTCATTAAAAAAATGTTACAAATAAAAATAAATAAAATAGACATATTTGGTATCACCACGTCCGCAACGACTGGCTCTATAAAAATATCACATGATCTACCCCATCAAGTGAACTGCGTAAAAAAAAAAAAAAAAAAAAAATTATGCCAGAGGGGCCATCCTCTGCGTCTGGAGGATAGAAGGTTTGTACACAAACATAGATGAGGATTCTTTACGGTAAGAGCAGTGAGACTATGGAACTCTCTACCTGAGGAGGTGGTGATGGTAAGTTCACTAAAAGAGTTCAAGGAGGGGCCTGGATGTATTTTTGGAGGGTAATAATATTACAGGTTATAGTTACTAGAGAGGGGTCGTTGATCCAGGGAGTAATTCTGATTGCCTGATTGGAGTCGGGAAGGAATTTTTTTCCCTAAAGTGAGGAAAATTGGCTTCTACCTCACAGGGGTTTTTTGCCTTCCTCTGGATCAACTTATAGGAAAACAGGCCGAACTGGATGGACAGATGTCTTTTTTCGGCCTTATAAACTATGTTACTATGTAAAACAGCTTTTTTTGTCGCCTCACCTACCAAAAAACATAATATCAAACAATCAAAAAGTCGTATGCATCCCAAAATGGTAGCAATAAAAATATCACCTCATCCCGCAAAAAATGAGCCCCCACACAAGATCATAGCCAGAAAAATGGAAAAAAAAAAAGGCTCTTAAAAAATTGCAACACAAAAGCATGATTTTTTTTTTCTAAAAATGCTCTTATTGTGTAAAACGTAAAAAAAATAAAAAAAAATAAATAAATAAGAGGTAGAGATGAGCGAGCACTAAAATGCTCAGGTGCTCGTTATTAGAATAATTTTTTTCCCGATGCTCGGGTGCTCGTTTCGAATAACAAACCCCATTGAAGTCAATGGGAGACTCGAGCATTTTTTGCAGGGGACCGGGGCTCTGCCTAGGGAAGGCAGGGTGAAAACCTGGAAACCTCAGAAAATGATGGAAACACCACAGAAATGGACAGGAAACAGCAGGGGCAGCATGCATGGATGCCTCTGAGGCTTCCTGTAAGGCTATGGAACTAAAGCCGAACTGGTGGTCAGCAAATGCGGCGTACCAGACACGCTTTGCGCAAGCCGGCGCGCTGAACACCCTTGAGGGCCGGGGTACTCTTCACCCGCTTCCCACAGGAAGGGGGGGCTTATGCAGAGCCCTTCCCAGGTGCCAGTAGCGAGGCAGCTGGTGGCTGGGCACACCGACCACGGTTGGGCAAAAACTACCAGAGGGTACTGGGAGATAAATGCAGTGTAATGGTTAGAGACAAGAGCAAGGTCAAAACATAAACCAGGAAACGAGAACCAGCAGAACACCAGTACCAAGGCTGAAGCAGATAACCAAAGAGAAGCACTCACCAGATAGCTTAGTTCCAGCACTGAAAGTAACTTAAATAATCAGCAATGTGTGAGATCAAACAGCTAGTTTAAATAGCCCTCCTGGGATCACATGACATTGCTGACATCACACCAAATCTCCACCCTCAGGCCAAGGAAGCACAGGTGAGGACTGAGTGGGTGAAAATGAGAAAACCTCCCACCACCTCCCTGACTCAGGAGATAAAGTGGTAGTGGTTCTCTGGCAACAGCTGACGCTAAGAGCCCCGGTGTCCCGGGACCCCTGGCTAGCGTCAGCACTAGGAATGATGGCGTCCCGTCTCCCAGCAATACCAGGACGTGTAGTGTGTCTCATAGAATGACGTGCGCGCATGAAACGCAAACTCTTACTGGATGTGAACCCCGGGGTTGACACCCTGCCCCTCGTGGCCAGCGAGGAGCAAGGGATGCCACGCCGAGGGGCCAGAGACCTGACACTGCCTAATCGTACCATTATGCCAAATTCTGGGCAACAGCCTGGTGGTGACCCTAAAGGCAATTGTGCTGACCCAGACCAAGATGGGGAAGGCACATGTGCTGGCACATGTTAGGAAAGCATCCAACTAGGTGCAACGAAGGTCCATCACCGCCTGCAGGTGACACCACTGCTCATGCTGGCACTGCTGTGCTATCCCCCGCCCCACGACGCAGGCATAAGCCTGACACAGCATGGTGACAGCGTAGTGACACCAACAAGTGACCAAGTTAGATTGAGGTAGCAGCTGAACCACCCAAAAATGTAGCCTGACACAGCATGGCGGTGAACCCATAGTGACCAAGTTAGACTCAGGTGGCAGGTGAAGCACCCAAAAATTTAGCCAGACACAGCATGGCAGTGACACCACCAATGCCTTGGTCAGACTGAGATTGCAGTCAAATGTCTGTAGGTGAGACTCCCAAAAATTTGTTTTGGAGTGTCCGAAGTTGACCCTCCTAAAAAATTGTTTTGGAGTGTCTGTAGTTGACCCTCCTGTAAAATATTTTCTTTGTTTTTCCTGTTATTAGTTTATGTACAACCCATGGCTGGCATCAGGGACGTAGCTAGAACTGACTGGGCCCCACAGCAAAATTTTGTATGGTGCCCCCCCTTCATGACTATCCTGGCATCCTATATGTGCATATGTAAGGGAGAGTTCACAGGGCAGGGGGCACACACAGTGCAGCATGGGGGGCACAGTACAAGGCAGGGGCACAGGACAGCATAGTGGGCACAGTGCATTATAGGGCGTACAGGGCAGGAGGCAGACACTGTGTAGCATGGGGGACACAGTACAGGGAAGGGGGGAAAATACAGCACAGGGGGTACAGTACAGGTTAGGGGGCACACAGTGCAGAATGGGGGGCACAGTACAGGGCAGGGGGCAAAATACAGCATAGGGGGTACACAGTACAGGCCAGGAGGGCACGCACAGTACAGCATATGGGGCACATGGCAGCATACGTGGCACAGTACAGGGCAAGGAGTACAGTACAGGATAGGAGGCACACACTGTGTGGCATGGGGGCACAGTACAAAGCAGGGGGCAAGATACAGCATAGGGGGTACAGTACAGGGCAGGGGCAGAATACAGCATAGGGGGTACAGTACAGGGCAGGGGGCATAATACAGCATAGGGGACACAGTACAAGGCAGGGGGCACACATAGTGCAGCATAGGGGTACAGTACAGGGCAGGGGGAAGAATACAGCATAGGGGGTGCAGTACACGGCAGGGGGCACAAACTTACCACTGTTGGTCAGGCTGGCAGTGAGTCTGAAGGTCTGCTGTATTGGCTGGCTGGCAGGCTGCAGCAATGCTCAGATGGCTGAGCGCTGCTCTGGGTTGCTCCTGCTTCCTGGATGTGTTATAGCCAGAGCAGAAGGTCAGCTGGCACTACAAGGGAGGTGGAGGGGCAGGTAAGAGAGGCAGCCTGACGGGCAGGCAGGAGTGCAGAGGGTCACATGCAGGGTCCACATGGTGCTTCTGGAAGTCTGGGAGCGGGCCCTGTTTGTGACTGAAGTATGACTTGAAAAGATTGGTGGAGCAGCAGCTTCCTCTCACTGCTCCTCCACCTATCAGGTTACACAGTGCAGCAGCGCAGAGGAGAGGTAGGAGAATCCCTCTCTCCCCATCCTCTTGTTTCAATGCGCAGCCCCACCCCACCCCTGGAAAGAGAGAGAAATAGAAATATTACCCTGCTGATTTGCCACATCCCTGCTACTGCTCCCGGGCCCCTGCTGAGCTCGGGCCCCGAAGCAGTTGCTTCCCCTGCTTCCCCTATAGCTACGCCACTGGTTGGCATGGTGGGAATATATAGGTTTGCTTCACAGACGGTCCATTGCACCGTTACATTTTCTTCATCATTGACAATTACTTTTTCACCAACTGTTGTCTAGCAATGATAAAGGGAAAAGTGAATCCACTGCCGAAGAAAAGTGTCATCCTCCTACAAGTCTCCACTTGTTCTCAATTGAAAAGGGGATGTTCTTGCCATGGCCTTCCTCATAGTGGCCGCTTCTGTGGACGACAGAGGTGGTGCACTTACGGACAGCCTGACCGAACATGATGGCAGACGGGGAGACACTCCCTCATGTAAAATTGTTTTTTGAGTGTCTGTATTTGACGCTACTAAAAAATTTATTGGAGAGAGGGCCGGTAAGTGGCCCTCCGTAAACATTGTTTGTGTAGAGCGCCAGAGGCATAATAAGTCTGAGAAACCGTGACCGAGGTAGGCCCCGCAATCCTTGGTGTGGGCATTACATGAGTGGCCCCAGGGTCAGACTCGATCCCAGCCTCTACCAAGTTAACCCAATGTGCCGTCAGGGAGATATAGTGTCCCTGCCCGCCAGCACTTGTCCACGTGTCCGTGGTTAGGTGGACCT
>ONZH01025548.1:0-36778 GCA_900303285.1 Rhinella marina
CCCTGGCCAAGTGGGTCGGTCATTTCGTCATCCACCACCTCCTCTTCCATTCTCACTCTGCTCCTCCTGTGCCCACTGGACATTCCAACAGCCTCCCTTGATGGCAACTGCGTCTCATCATATCATCGCTCATGATAACAGATGCGGCTCAGGGTCCACATCAGCAGGAGATGGCGAAAACTCAAGTGTTTGGGCATCACTACAAACAAATTCCTCTGCTAGCTCCTGGGATTCTTCCGGCACATCTGAAAAAGGACCCGAAAAGAGCTCCTGGGAGGGGTCAATGGTGGGATGACTCTGTTGGCCAGGTGTGGAGGAAGGAGGGTCAGAGTGAGACTGTGTGGATGACTGGCTGGTGGACAACTGTGTGGGAAGCGCTATCGGCTATCCATTGCACACCTGTTCAACCTGCTCAGGCCTCACAGCGCCCGCCCCTGCTTAACTGTCCATAAAGGCAGGGATTCTGGATGAGCGGGATCCTGGCTGACCTCACCAGCACGCATTGTATCCCCACTGGCTTCAACAAGGCCCCCAACAGCATTTCCGCGCCCCCGTCCTCGTCCACGTCCTATTCCGCTAGCCCCCCGCCGCATTTTATTTTTTTTGGTTACAATATTTTGCCTTCACAGCCGTGAAATTACTTTGCAAGAGAACGCACAGTACAGTTGCCAATTATAAGGCCTATATATTGTATATTTCAAGGTACACAGCCGTGTACTAAGTGATCAGACGGTGTGTATGAACACCAGGTATGAGAAATTACTTTGGCAAGAGAACGCACAGTACAGTTGCCAATTATAAGGCCTATATATTGTATATTTCAAGGTACACAGCCGTGTACTAAGTGATCAGACGGTGTGTAATGAACACCAGGTTTGAGAAATTACTTTGCAAGAGAACGCACAGTACAGTTGCAATTATAAGGCCTATATATTGTATATTTCAAGGTACAACAGCCGTGTACTAAGTGATCAGACGGTGTGTATGAACACCAGGTTTGAGAATTACTTTGCAAGAGAACGCACAGTACAGTTGCCAATTGAAAGGCCTATATATTTATATTTCAAGGTACCAGCAGCCGTGTACTAAGTGATCAGACGGTGTGTATGAACACCAGGTTTGAGAAATTACTTTGCAAGAGAAACGCACAGTACAGTTGCCAATTATAAGGCCTATATATTGTATTTTCAAGGTACACAGGCCGTGTACTAAGTGATCAGACGGTGTGTATGAACACCAGGTATGAGAAATTACTTTGCAAGAGAACGCACAGTACAGTTGCCAATTATAAGGCCTATATATTGTATATTTCAAGGTACACAGCCGTGTACTAAGTGATCAGACGGTGTGTATGAACACCAGGTTTGAGAAATTATTTTCAAAGGGAACGCACAGTACAGTTGCCAATTGAAAGGCCTATATATTGTATATTTCAAGGTACACAGCCGTGTACTAAGTGATGCAGACGTGGTGTATGAAGACGGTATGAGAATTACTTTGCAAGAGAACGCACAGTACAGTTGCCATTATAAGGCCTATATTATTGTAATTTTCAAGGTACACAGCGTGTACTAAGTGATCAGACGGTGTGTATGAACACCAGGTTTGAGAAATTACTTTGGCAAGAGAACGCACAGTACAGTTGCCATTATAATGCCTATATATTGTATATTTCAAGGTACACAGCCGTGTACTAAGTGATCAGACGGTGTGTATGAAACCAGGTTTGAGAAATTACTTTGCAAGAGAACGCACAGTACAGTTGCCAATTATAAGGCCTATATTGTATATTTCAAGGTACACAGCCGTGTACTAAGTGATCAGACGGTGTTGTATGAACACCAGGTTTGAGAATTACTTTGCAAGGAAGCACAGTACAGTTGCCAATTGAAAGGCCTATATATTGTATATTTTCAAGGTACACAGCCGTGTACTAAGTGATCAGACGTGTGTATGAACACCAGGTATGAGAAATTACTTTGCAAGAGAACGCACAAGTACAGTTGCCAATTATAAGGCTATATATTGTATATTTCAAGGTACACAGCCGTGTACTAAGTGATCAGACGGTGTGTATGAACACCAGGTATGAGAAATTACTTTGCAAGAGAACGCACAGTACAGTTGCCAATTATAAGGCCTATATATGTATATTTCAAGGTACACAGCCGTGTACTTAAGTGAATCAGACGGTGGTGTATGAACACCAGGTTGAGAAATTACTTTGCAAGAGAACGCACAGTACAGTTGCCAATTATAAGGCCTATATATTGTATATTTCAAGGTACACAGCCGTGTACTAAGTGATCAGACGGTGTGTATGAAACCAGGTTGAGAAATTACTTTGCAAGAGAACGCACAGTACAGTTGCCAATTGAAAGGCCTATATATTGTATATTTCAAGGTACACAGCCGTGTACTAAGTGATCAGACGGTGTGTATGAACACCAGGTATGAGAAATTACTTTGCAAGAGAACGCACAGTACAGTTGCCATTATAAGGCCTATATATTGTATATTTCAAGGTACACAGCCGTGTACTAAGTGATCAGACGGTGTGTATGAACACCAGGTTTGAGAAATTATTTTTCAATGAGAACGCACAGTACAGTTGCCAATTGAAAGGCCTATATATTGTATATTTCAAGGTACACAGCCGTGTACTAAGTGATCAGGACGGTGTGTATGAACACCAGGTATGAGAAATTACTTTGCAAGAGAACGCACAGTACAGTTGCCAATTATAAGCCTATATATTGTATATTTCAAGGTACACAGCCGTGTACTAAGTGATCAGACGGTGTGTATGAACACCAGGTTGGAGAAATTACTTTGCAAGAGAACGCACAGTTACAGTTGCCAATTATAATGCCTATATATTGTATATTTCAGGTACACAGCCGTGTACTAAGTGATCAGACGGTGTGTATGAACACCAGGTTTGAGAAATTACTTTGCAAGAGAACGCACAGTACAGTTGCCAATTGAAAGGCCTATATATTGTATATTTCAAGGTACACAGCCGTGTACTAAGTGATCAGACGGTGTGTATGAACACCAGGTATGAGAAATTACTTTGCAAGAGAACGCACAGTACAGTTGCCAATTATAAGGCCTATATATTGTATATTTCAAGGTACACAGCCGTGTACTAAGTGATCAGACGGTGTGTATGAAACACCAGGTTTGAGAAATTACTTTGCAAGAGAACGCACAGTACAGTTGCCAATTGAAAGGCCTATATATTGTATATTTCAAGGTACACAGCCGTGTACTAAGTGATCAGACGGTGTGTATGAACACCAGGTTGAGAAATTACTTTGCAAGAGAACGCACAGTACAGTTGCCAATTGAAAGGCCTATATATTTTATATTTCAAGGTACACAGCAGTAGTGCCAAATATAGTTTGGTATGTAGCAGAGCACCTAATACACCACTAATGCCTCTCTCTGTCCCTACTCCAGCAGCTATCCTGAATACGGCAGCCGTTCTCTGTAAAGTGTATCTTGTAGTAAGCTATCACTGTACTGCACTATAGTAGCCCTGATAAGGGCTTTTAATCACGCTCCTGCCTGTCCAACAGCTAAAACCTGTCTCTCCCTTCTCCAGCCTCTGTCCCTGACTAAGTTCACGCAGCATATGCGAACAAGCAGGAAGAGCTGAGTTTTTAATATTCGAGGTCACATGGTTTTTCCAGCCAATGCATGTAGACGCCGTTTTCGCGCTGCCAGCGTGCTCAGCGTGCCTGTCATACCCCCCCTGCATGGTGATTGGTGGAAAAAGAGCGCCAGGGAAGGTGGGAGGGGAAACGAATTCTAAGTGCGCCATCGCCGTTATACTCGAAAGAAATCGAGCACGCCGAATATCGTAGTATTCGATCGAATACCAGCTCGATCGAACACTACTCGCTCATCTCTATTGGTGATAGCAGTGGCACTTGTAGCCCTGGTGGTTGCAGTATAGGCAGTGGTATCCATGGCGACAGTGGCACTTGGACAATACAGAGGAGGGAATTGTAAGGGGGACCAAGGAGCCCACAATGACATATCACACAGTCTGCTAAAAGTGGTAGGGAGGGTGAGGATTCTGATCATGATTCAGTGTTGACCAGGCCCTGGGAGTCAGATGGGGGTGCTGTGGAGGACGTAACATCAGAGGAGGAGGATAGTGGCTTCGGCAGCAATAAAGAGCAGAGGCAATATACAGCCAAAACCTCAATATAACCACCAAGGCCAGATCTGCTTCTTTTGTGGTCAGATTAGAAACTTTTGTGCAGCTAATAGCATTGGCACAGGCTCAAAATGTGCCAGACCTAGACAAAGCTTGGCTGCTGGTAGCTCTGTGTGAGTATCTCCCGTACAGTATGTCACTTTTTCTCCATAGGCACAGCACACAAAACCATTCAAACACAAACATAGGTACCAGGGCTCTATTGTAGCATATGAGGTGAAATCACCAGATCTAGTGGGAAAATAGAACTGGCCAGCATCGGGACAAGACTGTTGTAGGGACTATTCATTATTAATATTTGGATTTAATATTAATAACTAATATTAATAAATAGGCTACTTCGGCTGACTCCGCCTATCTATACCTTTCTGTTCTCTTACGTGTTCTGATGTCTGTGAGTGCTCTGGACTACGGCGGCGACTGAAAACTCTGAACACTGTATTATAATAAAATATTTATTAAAACAATACAAAGCTCTATTCTTTTCTAACATATATATGTGTGTGTAACGTAAAGTGAGTTTGAAAGATTTAAGAATGAATAAGCTTATGCAGGCTACATGAATAAAAATATTTACTAAGTGATTAAGTATACGATAAACACAAAGAAATCAGATACAGAATAATAAAAAGTAAATAATCATCTTTAACTGAATTAAAGGGGTGAACCAATCAGTCACTTAAAAATACCCTTACAATACAATATAATATATATATTAGGGATGAGCGAACCGAATTGTAAAAAGTGCAAAAAGTTTGTAACGAATCTGGTAAAAAAAAAAAACGGTAATGCAAAACTGTACTTTTTTCACAGAATAGACCAGGATACAAGGGATTATTACTCCTATAATCCCTTGTATCCTGGTTTTCTGTGAAAAAAAAGATGTGTGACGTCACCCCACAGCCCCTGAAGTGTCTGAGCGCGACAACATCTTGTCAGTGCGTCGCCAGACATCAGAGAGAGAGGAGCTCCACATTAGTTAGAGAGAGAGAAAAGATATAGTTAGATAGATATTCAAACATGTAGATAGATACAGGGAGAGATAGAGAAGAAATAGAAAGGGTTAAGGTCCTTTTACACGGGCCGATTATCGGCCGAAAATTTGTTCCTAGGAACGCTAGTGCCGATAATCGGCCCGTGTAAAAGTGGCCCTAATCAGCCGACGAACGAGCAAAACGCTCGTTCGTCGGCTGATTGGATCTTTTGTAAAAACCAAAAGATCCGATCTGTCGGGCGCACATCGCCCTGTGTAAACAGGCGATGTGCGCCTGACAGCATGGAGCTTCCAGGCCGCACGAGCGATACAGCGATCACTCGTGCGGCCCGGCGCTCGATTCATCGGGCCGTGTAAAGGCTCCCTGAACGAGCGCCGATGTCGCTGATCGGCGCTCGTTCAGGGAGACTTTATCGGCCCGTCTAAAAGGGCCTTTAGTCAGAGAAGCAGGAGAGAGGAAGAGAAAGCTAGATATAGAAGATAAGGTGATAGATAGGGAAAGAGGCTGAGAAAGCAAGAGATAGGTAGAGATAGGAAGAGAAAGTCATATAAATAAAAAAAATTGTGAGATCTAGGGAGAGATAGGGTTATAAAAAAAGAAAAAGTGAGAGAAAAGAGTCAGGACAGGTAGCATTCCTGTCCCGTGACCATACACTCTACACGTTGCTGCTCAGCTGGGTGCCGTCAACCCCGTTTAGCCGCAACAAAAAAAGTAAAAAAAAAAAAGTTATAAAAAAAGTTTTTTTTAAAAAAAAAGTTAAAAAAGTTATAAAAAAAATAAATAAAGTTTAAAAAAGTATAAAAAAAATGCATCATTTAATTTTCCCCCACCCAAATAAAAATATGTCCAAGCGTCCTACTTCCAGCACTTCCCAGGCAAGGAGTGCAACAGCAGGCAGTGAGGGTAGGAGAAGTGGCAGCACCAGGCCCGGTGGCAGCCGGGGTAACAGGCGTGGCAGCAGGGTGCAGCTACCCCTGACGGCCACTGGTCAAGTAAGAACCACACAGCCAGCGGTTCTAGATTGGCTTACCCAATCCTCCAGTTCCACCGCCCAAAGCTCCCAAACGAGGAGTCAAGCATCCGCTGGATCATCCGACACTACCCTTACGTGGGACGGTCAGCGAGAGTCCTCTGCCCCATCCCCTGTTATTAAAATGCCACTCACCTTTGGGGTGCCTTCTGCCAGGGAACTCTTGGCAAACCTTGATCTGCCCTTGGAGTCTCTACCACTTTTTAGTGATGAGGAGGAGGAGGAGGAAGTCCACCAAAGTCAGCGGGTGGAACGTAGTGAGACTCCAGAGGAGGTGTTGGCTGTAAGCAGTCAACAGAGCCAGGGAGGGGCATCCAGTGCAACACCTGATATCCTGTCCCAGCCACCGGAGGAAAGTAGCAGTGGTGCTGACTTTGATGATGATGTTGCTGATCGGACGTGGCGCCCTCAAGCAGCATTATCCTCAGCATCATCAGGGGAGGAAATAGAGGTGCCACCGACGCAGCAACATCCCACTGTTGCAAGGAACTGAGGCACAAGAGGGAGGGGTAGAAGACAAGCTACAAGGCAGAGATCACCCTCTCAAAGCCTTGGTCCTGAGAGGGCACCCTCAGGCAGCAGTGGCAGTCAACAGCCAGCAAGACCCCCCGTGGCTGTCAGCAAACCACGGTCCTCTGTCGTCTGGCAGTTCTTCTGCCTGGAGAAAGATAAGCACATCGCTTTGTGCCTGCTGTGCAATGAGAGGGTCAGTCGTGGCAGGGGTGATAATCTCGGGACAACATCGATGAGAAAGCACATGGAAAGGCAACACCAACAGGCCTGGAAGAACCGTGAGCCCAATACCACCTCCTGTCAGGATGCACCATACACTGCAGATCCCATCATGCAGCATCCTCTCAGTGCAACTCAGGGCTCGTCAGCCTCAGGTGCCAGCACCAGCACAGTGTCACTGCCATCTACACCGCTAATGAGGCAGCAATCCGTGACTGAGTCCATGGGCAGACGTCAGGTGTATTCCAGCAGCCATCCCATGGCCCAGAAACTGACCGGACACCTGGTTAAGCTGCTGGTGCTTCAGTCCCTGCCCGTCAACCTCGTGGACTCCCAGCCTTTCAGGGATTTCATGGCGTGTGCGCACCCCAGATGGCGAGTCCCCAGCCGCCACTACATCTCTGGCAAAGCTGTCCCATCACTGCACAGTTATGTGCAGAAAAAGGTTGGCGACTAATTGGGACTCTCGGTGTCCAAGACCGTGCACCTGAGTGCTGATTTCTGGTCCTCAAACTATGGCCAAGGGCAGTACATGTCTGTTACTGCCCATTGGGTCAACATCCTCCCAGAAGACCATCAGGAAGTTGGCCCATTCTTGCCACTGTCACCTCCACGGTGCTTTAGGGGGCCAGCAGCGGGAAGCACAAGTTCTGCCTCCACCACCTTGCAACCATCCGCCGCTTTGACAGCAGTCCAACCTGCCTGGGTGTCTTACCACCGATGTCAGGCCCGGCGCTCTCAGGCTGTCCTCCATTTGGTGAGCCTGGGTGAACGGAGCCACAGTGGGCAGGAGATCCTCCGGACCATCAGGGAGGAGATCGATCAATGGCTGACCCCATGTCAACTAACGGTGGGAAGTGTGGTAGCAGACAATGGGAGGAACATTGTCTCTGCAGTGCAGCAGGGAGGGCTGAGTCATAGACCTTGTATGGCACATGTGATAAACCTCATAGTGCACAGGTTTCTTAGATCATTTCCTGCACTACAAGACCTTATGAGGATGTCACGCAGAGTGTGCAAACACTTCAGCCACTCCTACACTGCAAGGAACACCATGCTCAGGATCCAGAGACAGCGCAGTCTGCCCCAACATCGGCTAATCTGCGACGTGCCAACACGCTGGAATTCTGCCCTCCATATGCTGGACGGCCTGTACGAGCAAAGGTCAGCCGTTACAGACTACCTCATGGGGCAATCAGGCAGCTTCACGCCACACTGCGACTTCCAAGTCACACACTGGCAGATGATGCGTGAAGTCTGCCAATTGTTGATCCCTTTTGAGGACGCGACTTTGTTTGTGAGCAGGCATGACTATGGGATCAACGACATCATCCCACTCGTCCATGTTCTGGAAAGTGCGCTGTAAACCATCATCAGCGAGGATTCCCAGGCCACCACTCCAAGGCTGAACATCGCCTTGAGCCCAGAGATGGATGAAGTGCAGATGGAGGGTGAGGAGGAGGAAGATGTCTACGCCCAGCCATTCCACACACCGCCATCTGGCTTCTCTGCCTCTCAATCACAGGAGGAGATGGAGGATGAGGTGGTAGAGGAAGCGGAGGAAGACCCCATCAGACCCTGGAACTATACCGAGGACAGTGGAGAGGAGAGGCGCTCATTGTCCTTGGTGCAGATGGCAAGGTGCCTGCGGGAGTGTCTCAGGAGTGACAGCCGGATTGTGGACATCCGCCAGAGGGACCAATACTGGCTGGCCACCCTGGTGGACCCTCGCTTCTGCCGCAAAATGGCTGAATTTTTTCCGCCATCAGAGAGGGAGGCAAAACTGGGGTACTACCAGGATCTACTCACCAGTCAGTTGGTCTCAACTTACCAGCGAGGCCAGCCAGGTTCCCAGACAACATCCGCTCGGGGGAACCAGCGTGCTCCACTACCACCACCACTAGTGGAGGCGTGAGAAGTCGCTACAGCCTCCAATCGCTGATTTCATGCAGCCAGCTGCTGAAGAGGGGACACAACACCGGACTCATGGCGTGGACCAGCATGAGCTCACCCACCAGGTCACTGCCTACCTGGATTGTACCCTGCCCCAAAATGTCACCGACCCCGTGCAGTACTGGGCAGAGAAACTTGACATTTGGCCTCAACTGGCAGAGTTTTCTTTGGCTCTGCTGTCCTGCCCAGCCAGTAGTGTTGCGTCAGAGAGGGTGTTCAGTGTGGCGGGTAACATCATAACACCGCAAAGAACGAGGCTCTCTTGCCACAGTGTTGAGATGCTGACTTTTCTAAAGATGAATCGTGCCTGGATTACATCGGATTATACCACCCCCCTGCCTGATGTGAATGACTAAGTCATCAGTCACCCGTCTTGCATGGCAATCCGTGTGTCCAAGAAACTGACCTTAATATCCCAAATATGTGCCCAACGTAAAAATCCGTAATTTAACTTATTAAGTAATGTTCCCCCCTTAGACCCCAAATTAAACAAAATCACCTTAAAAATTCCCTACTTAATTCGGATACATTTAAATAAAAAGAATCCCATCTCCAAATTTAATGCCCATGGTGTGTTGGCCATTTAACATCTCCACACCAGCTTAATGCCTCACACCAGTGCGCCGTCCAACCCATACCCCAGGAACAGTACCATCCCTAAAATAATCCCCACGACTATGCTTCACAAAGTGGGGATTTCACCTTTTGTGAACTATAGCCGTGGGGTTCTATCCCCGGCACCCATGCCAAGGAACACTACTCACCGTTTTGTGAGCGGGTACTAACTGTTCTTGAGGTATTTTGTTGATATCATGAGAGTAGTAAAATCTCGCACCGCAAATCCCGATGGGGTTCTTCTCTGTGCGAATGATTTCACGCCTCTCATGCAGTCATGCGTGGAATAAGGCTGCCTATGGGGTATATATCACGGAGGCTGCTGTCCTTCAACTGTGATATAAAAAACCTCCACAGTTAGTTACAGCAACAAACAGTTGCTGAAAGGCAGGTTAACTTGCCTTATTTACGGGTGCCTTTACAATGGGATGCTTTTTTGGGGTTCTCTGCTGCCTAAAATCCACAGCGCATCGTTGGCTGATTTTATGCCACCTTCAGTACTATGGGGCTGGACGCAAATACCTAGTTCAGCGCAGAACTGCGTATGTCCGGACGGCACCATAGTACTGAACGCCGTTTGGTGAACGGTATAAAAATGCCCTGTGGATTTTACTCAGCAGACCCGCAGCCACATGTGAAGGTACCCATAGGGTGAGGTTTTTTGGGAGTGACCAAAGAGAGGGCGGGAAGGATGGAAGTGTCAGAATGGAAGTGAGTATGAAGATAAAGCTTACATATTCGGATTCAGCATCACTTACACTATACAACGCTTACTCTAGTTCAGGGGGGGTTCCAAGATGACAGGTTCCCTTTAAGCCAGCTGGTGACAGCACTAAAAAAACACAAAAGCATACATCCATTGGGTTGGGCTGCACTCGGTTAGGACATCAAACTGGTGTAACAAAGATATATATATGTCTCGCCAACAGCCATAGGCCCAGATTCAACAGGTTTGACACCAGAGTAGTTGCGTCAATTTGTAAAGCGAGTGCCAGTGAGGTGTCCATTTCATGAAAATTGGACACGTATTTTTGGATAATGGAACTGGCATAAAGCCTTCTTGAATCTGTGACTTTTTAAATGTCCTTTATTCCCCTCATGGATTCTGTGGGTGGGGTTAGCTGTCTATTTAACCGTATCCTACTAGACTAGCTGTAATGTTACAGGGTTTTTTTTAACGTTGACTGTCCTGTGCTGAACTCTACATCAACATTTTGTCATGTATAAAAACTGATTTTTACAAGCGTGCATATTCTTAGCTTCCAACTTCACTTCTCTGTACTAGGCCCTTCTGGGTCAAAAAGAATACTGCTCCTACTAATGCCCCCACCGTCAATTGTCTATTTGGAAACATACTGGGTGCAATCAAGAGCTGCTGAAGCTGCCTCCTCAAAGTGTCTCTTCTAAACCATACTGGCCAGGGTGCTATCAAGTGCTGCTGCCTCCTCTTCCTCCGTCAATTGTATCTTCTCAACCATACTGGCCTGGGTGCTATCAAGTGCTGCTGCCTACTCCTCCGTCAATTGTCTGTTCTCAACTATACTGACCTGGGTGCTATCAAGTGCTGCCACCTACTCCTCCGTCAATTGTCTGTTCTCAACTATACTGGCCTGGGTGCTATCAAGTGCTGCCGCCTACTCCTCCGTCAATTGTCTGTTCTCAACTATACTGGCCTGGGTGCTATCAAGTGCTGCTGCCTACTCCTCCGTCAATTGTCTGTTCTCAACTATACTGGCCTGGGTGCTATCAAGTGCTGCTGCCTACTCCTCCGTCAATTGTCTGTTCTCAACTATACTGGCCTGGGTGCTATCAAGTGCTGCCGCCTCCTCCTCCGTCAATTGTCTCTTCTCAACCATACTGGCCTGGGTGCTATCAAGTGCTGCCGCCTACTCCTCCGTCAATTGTCTCTTCTCAACCATACTGGGTCCAATACAGTACTATTACTGCTGCTGGTTCCACTGTCAAATGTCTATTTTCCACCCTACTGGGTCCAAGGCAATGCTGCCGGTGTTGCCAACTTGCACTTTGTGTCCTATGTCCCGTGTAATCACTTACACCTTGGCTAATGTGTACCTGTTCTGGGGTGCACAAGGTCTAATTAAATGGTACGCCTGTCTGTCTTCTGACCTGTGATGTCACTGAGACCGCATCGACTTCAACGCAGCCTATTCTTGGGCTGGTGCCACGATCTACCGTGTGTTTTTGGTGCTCTGGCATGACATGGACTGCTCCAGCGGACATCTTCAATGTTGTCAAATGTTGTCGACGACTATTTTTGCACTTTGATTTTTTCCACTTTTTTCATTGTAATAGCAACTGCAACTAAACGAAACTATACCCTATCAGACTCCCACTATTGTAGCTGCAATTATTCAGCCGTTATAGCAAGGTTCGTTTTAGGTTCGGTTCGTACAAATCCGAATTTCACGAAAGTTCGCCGAACGGAACCGAACTTTTCAAAAGTTCGCTCATCCCTAATATATATATATATATATATATATATATATATATATATATCTTGTAGATCAAATTTAGAGAACAATTCATTAACGCTTGATTTTTTCAGAAATAATGCAATCTTCATTGGTCAACATTTGAAGGATTTTTTGTTAGGGGTATATCATGCCACTAGAACAGCGTTTAACAAAATAACCAGAGAACTTCAACAAAAAATCTTTATTTTGCAAAAAACACAATGATCAAAATTAGAGAACAGCAATGACTGTAGCACAGAGAAAGATTACAACTAAATTTTCTGAAGGTTACAACAGTCACCAGTCAGTAGAACGTGTAGGCAGGCTTTTGCTTTGAATGACTTCAGCACATCTGCGGCCACAGGACATCACTAGTTTCTCACACCGCTCTGGTGTGATTTTGGTCCACTCTTCTTGCAGTTTCTTCCACAGTTCGGTGACTTTAGTGGGTTTCTTGGCCATAACTTTGTCACCAAGGATTTTCCAGAGGTTTTCTTTTGGGTTTAGATCAGGACTCTGAGCTGGCCACTTCATTGTATCAATGTTTTTAATTTCAAAGAACTGCTTTCCCCATTTTGCTGTGTGACAGGGGACATCGTGATGCATGAAAATTGCGGGCTGATTGAGTGACAAACGCAAGGAAGGAACCACGTGTTGTTGAAGAAGGTTCTGATACACACTTGCATTCACTCTGCAATGTAGCTGTATGAGAGGCCCAACTCCTGCTGCGGAAAACATTCCCCAAACCATGACATTTCCTCCTCCACCTTTCACCGACTTCTTTACACACTTTGGGTTCAGTCTTTCCCCAGTTTGTCAACGAACATAATGTTTCCCATCAGACCCAAATAAATTAAATATTTGCTTTCATCACTAAAGTGAACTCTGGACCACTTTTCCTCTGTCCACACAACATGCTCCTCAAAGGTTAATCTAGCCTTTTGATTCTTTCTGCTAATGAGAGGTTTGGTCACTGCAGAGTGGGCTTTTAGTCCAAATGCTCTTAAACATCGAGACACTGTATGACAAGATAGATCCTTACCCTGTTCAGTGCTGAACTGGCGAGCAATTCCAGCTGCAGTGTTGAACTGATTGCCTATGGAGATTCTCCGCATTATCCTGTCCTCTCTTGAATTTGTCTTTCGTGGACGACCAGCCTTCTTGGGGGACTTGAATAAGTTTGTGGTATTGTAAAGATGCAGTATTCTTGAAATCACAGACTTGGAACGACCAACTTCGCTTGCTATGGCTGATAGGGTCACCCTTCATCTTGTCAACCTGCTGACTGAGGGTTTCAGTAACTTTGGAACGGCTTTCCATCTTGCAAAGTCAGTGAAAACTGGAAAGTTAGGCTGACAGTTAAATAGGGTTTGTCAGATAATTAAGGAAATTAGCACCAGGTGCCATATTAACACCACCAACTTGCAGGTGTCTGAAAGTGTCCTCTAATCTATACGACAACATACTACAATAAAATTAACTACATTACACAAAACTCACAATACCCTCTCATTATTCCACCCAAAATACCTATCTAAGTATACGCACACATATATTAGCAGTATCCTCCCCAGTTATCTATGAGCTGTCCCTGAGGGGGAACAAAGGGTTTGGCAAAGAAAGGGTTAACCTCCAAAGCAGCTGGGCTAGGATATAGGGGGGTTGCTTGTTCCAGGGTATGATCATCATTTCTCAACATCCTGGGAATGATTCTAACTTGGGGTTGCCCGGCTCAACTCATGTCTAGTCTTCCATGTGTGATGTTTATTCTTTGTTCCTGTAGCTAGTAAGGGATATGACATCATCTTGTGTGTGTGAGGGAATGCATGTCTCACACTATAACAGAAAACTGCCAGTAGACCCCCTGAGGCTAGCTCAGAATCTGTACAGACAAAGGTACAAAAGAATCCCTGTCCAATGTGTAAATGAGGGCGCAAGACTGTCAAAGACTGTCTTCCTTCTCTTGGTCTTCTTTGTGGCAGCTACTTCTCCTGCTCAGATTCCTGCTGCTTGCCCTCCACTCCATCATGAAACATCCATAATAGAATGTGTGGCCATAAGAAAATTATTCACGACCAGCAATTAGCTTGTGCACAAGCTCAACTCTCACTTGGCCAAGTTGCTGGCAGGGCAGATGCTGCCATACCACTTAGTTATTGTAACTGTCGCGCAGTTCTGCACCTTGTCCCAATTATACTTCTGCTCTATGGAATTACTACTTTTGGGCAGTTGTCCGTTAAAATTGTTTCATTTTCTAAATGTTGTGCAGTTCTGCGCCTTCACCTAAATGTCATTCAATAGGGATTAGCACTTCTGGTCAGCTGTCTTTTAAAATTGTCTAGTTTTGTAAATGACTGTGCCCTTTCTCCATCACATATACTGTTCCCTGTCCCGCTGGACTTTTTTTTGGGGGGGGGGGGGGCAGATTGGAATAATGGCTGGAACTGGCCCAGTTTGCTCACTGTCTTGTCCAGCCTCCAGTGGTGTCAGAGAGGGTATTCAGCGAGGAAGGTGGCATTGTCACACCAAAGCAGGCAAAATTGTCCTGAGCAAGTGTCCAAAACATTGCATTTGTCATAATGAATCAGGCACATGGATCCGTGAGGATTTCCACACATCTCCAGGTTATGACAATGAATAGGTCTGCCATCACCGGACCAATGCAACTACCTCTGTCTGCCTGTTCATCATATTTCATAGCGTACTGCATTTGCTACTACCCCTGGTGTGACTACTACTACCCTCTAAATGGCTGTACACCTCCTAGCTGTGAAGTTCTGCACTGCACTGCAGCTCCCAAAAAAGGGAGTATTATGGGCGCTTGCAAGCCACTGCATTTTTGCAGTACTACTCTGGGTATAAACAACTTCAGGCATCTGCCCCCAATAAGGGACAATTTATGGAATGGCTTTTAATTTTACAAAAACATAACAAATGAGACAGTGCAGTGTGTTTTTAAACAGTAAATCGTTTTATCCATAGCTATACATGTCAATGTCACTCTTACATTATTTGCTACTTCTGTGATTGTGTTTAAGAGCTTAAAAGAGGGGAACTGAGAGAAAAAAAATGTGTTTGAGGGATGGACAGCTGAACACCTCCATGGGACAGTGTGGAGATGCTCAGTTACACTGCTGGTGGTGGTGCTGTCACATCCTCTCTTGGCAGGGAGACAGGTGGCCATAGTTCTCAAGACGGAGGCAAGACCACAGCAGAAGAAGGGAGCAAGAAAAGCTTCAAATCTTTTGTGCATTTCAGGTGTCTACTATACTGCAGCTTGTGCTTTGCATTTGGATGCCTGGTCATGCAGGTGGTACTCAGGTTTAGAACATTTATGCCTCGCTTCAGGCTCTACCTGCACAGCGTGCAAACCACCAATGTCTTGTAGTCAGCACATTGCCTGAAGAACTGCCATGCCAGGGAACTCGTTTGAGCTGGCTTTGGTGTGCTCGGTCCCTCAGCACAGTGGGCAGTAGTAAACGTACTGGCTAGGGACCAGCCAATATGTTTTTACACCCTGCTCCCTCTTTTGCTATGCGACTGGTGCTGCATGACCACCTCTTCCTCCAAACAGCATATGTCACTCAGATGACCTTGATTCCATGTGGGGTCTGGGACCTCATCATCCTCCACATCATCTTCCATGTACTCCTCACTCCCTCCATGCCAGTCTGCACACTGCAGAAAGCCACATCAGTTGGCACCTGTGTTTCGTCATCAGAGACAAGCTGCGATCCTCATCCTCAAACATCAGTGGTTGGGCATCAGTACACTCAACCTCTTCCACTTCTGGGGCAGGGCTAAGTGGATTACCCAGGAAACCCCCACCAGCAGAGTCATCAAAAAGTATTAGTGACTGCTGCATGACTTGGGGCTCAGACTGCTTGGCTGATGTACAAGGGGGTGAGCCACAGGTGCTAACTCTGCGCTTTCAGCAGGGGACCGGGTGGAAGACAATGTGAAGGAACTGGAGGCACGGTCAGCCATCTACTGGTTCTGGCCTCACCATTTGTACAGCGTTATTCGGGCCTACAAAATATGATTCATTTGGGCATGTAGCTGGCACAGATCGACAATGTCCTCTCCTTGCAGCAGGAGCTTCACCACCACCAGCAGTGCCACAGCCAGGGCCAAGTCCCTTATTTCATGTTCTCCTCATTCTTTGAAGTCACCCACAAAATTGACAGACAGACGAACAATTGTATTTCTGTATTGCGGGTGCAAAGGAGGTGTATCTCCCCCCAAAAAATGGGTTTATGTCACCCACAGAACTAACAGTCAGATTAATTATTGTATGTGCGCCTTGGCAAATTTCTCTGCACTAGGCCACGCCTCTAACTACGCCCAAAAATAATGAAACACCTAATCCCACGACATGCCCTACTTTCTGACAGCTGCTATTCTTTGGCCGATAAAGAAACAGCCGTGTGACCGTCCTCAGACTTTAATTGGTTATAAAAATGGCCATCTGACGACTATTACTTAAACTGCCCTCACACTGCCATTTTTCGCGTCCATGTGCATATACTGTAGGAAGTGATGAGCGAACTTCTGTTTTCAAGTTCAGTGTACAAGGTTCAGGTTATCTAAGAATTCCGTTATGGATTCCGCTACCAAGGACCATACGTTATAGTCTGTTGTAACGGAATCCATAACAAAATTCTTAGATAACCCAAACTTGAAAATAGAAGTTCACTCAGCATTACCTACTGTATAGGCTAAATATCATCGCTCCCCTCCTTTCAGCCCCTTCAACATACAGTCCCATGTACATTTCACTATCTACAGACTATTCCAATGTACAGTCCCATGTAAATTACGGTACATCGCTCTCTAAATACAGCCTCCTCCAACATATGGTCCATGTACATAACATCACTATTAGGGCCCTTGCACACGACCGTATGCGCTCAGAGACATACGGTCTGTGAGTGGGCCATATGTCCCGGAGCGGCATTGATCGTGCACACAGGAGTACACAGCATCATAGATCATATGATCTTATGAGTGTGGGACAATAGTCCCGCGGGCGGCCCTACGTGCGCAGCATCATTGTAATCTATGATGCTGTGTACTCCCGTGCACACTATCAATGCCGCTCCAGGACATATGGCCTGCTCACAGACCGTATGTCTCTGAGCGCATATGGTCGTGTGCAAGGGCCCTTAGGGATGAGCGAATTTCATATTTTGAGATTCGTGTTCAGGTTGAGGTAAAGCAGAATTGCGTTATGGATTCTGTTTTCACGGACCATAACGCAATTCTATGACGGAATGCATAACAGAATGCTTTAGAGACATTCTGTCATAATAGAAGTCTATGGCCTGCATAAAGGATCCGTCCTGTTTCCATAATGCAGGGGAGTCCTCTTCTGTTCTGTCCCCCAGAATACACCACATGCCCCTCCTCACAGATTTACACCTCATAAAGCCCCCCTCCTCATGTCCCCCAAAATACACCACATGCCCCTCCTCACAGATTTACATCCCATAAAGCCCCCCCCTCATGTCCCCCAAAATACACCACATGCCCCTCCTCACAGATTTACACCCCATAAACCCCCCCTAAGATCTACCCCCTCATGGTCCCCAGAATACACCACATGCCCCTCATCACAGATTTACACCCCATAAAGCCCCCCCTCATGTCCCCCAGAATACACCACATGCCCCCCTCATAGATTTACACCCCATAAACCTACCCCTCAGATCTGCCTCCTCATGGCTCCCAGAATACACCCATATCTGTAAACCCCTGTAATTGCACCAGTGCTCCACCTGCCTCCTCATATATGATCTCCATAATCCTGTCCCTCACCTGCTCCCATGAAGCTCTTTGTCCTCCAGGACTGCATCACATCCTCCGTCACTGGGCTGATGGCTGACCCACACAGCCCCTCCTCCTTCCACAAGCTCCTGCAGTCGGGATTTGTCAGCACTGCCTACATTTGGTCATGTGACCATGAAGGAGCGTGTGACCAGTGACGTCACAGACCTCCTTCTAGCCACTACATTCTAGCCTCTACCGGAGCTGAACCAGCAGAGGCAGCTAAAAGCGGGACATACCTCCCCCCCACAGCTGCTGAAATCCGGGACTGTCCCGCTGGATCCGGGACAGTTGGGAGGTATGCTTATGAACCTAGTAACTAAATACAGACAGAAACAAGGAAAACAACCAAACAACCAAGCTTTAGTAATGGGTGCTGTTGATAGCCGGTGGAGTAAGCCAAGAAGATATTGATGGGATATCAACAACAGCTTTTAGAAAACTAGGAAGATCTGAAGAAAAAGAGGAAACCAGTGATAGCTGAGTATAAGATGGGATACAGGCTTGTGGCAGTGAACACACACAAAGGGAAAAAGGTCTTACCATAACAACTAAGAATCACTTATAGGTGGAGCTGCTAGCAAGTACAGTAAACAGATATTTATGGGATGTCCATGCAGCGAGCTCCTGAGGAATTGGAGCAGAGGATGGGAGTGTTAGAGGCCTTCATAATGATGTATCACAATTTACTCCTTTAGGCTAGTTTCACACTAGCGTTTGAGAGCTCAGGCAGGGAACAGCCTGCAAGAGCTCTCTGAATCCAGCACTGCGGGATGCTGCCTGAACGCCCGCCAGCCCCATTAACTATAATGGGGACTGGTGGAGATTCGGCCACAACCCGGCAAATTTGGAAAGAACTGGCTGGACTAAAACCCCTTGCAGGCCTCAGGAGAATAACTTGTGGTGATAGATTTGCAAATTGTATTTGACATACACACAAAAGGACAACATCACCCAACCCTAGGTTTCACCTTGTCAATGGTTGATAAAAAAAAAAAAAAAAAAAAAAGAACATGAACAGTAGTGGTGCTAGAAAGAAAGCAGCCATATTTTCTACATACTTCTGGACAGCATTAAAGGGGTTATCCAGGATTTTCATATTAATGGCCGATCCTCAAAAAAAGTAATCAATATGAGATCAACTACCGATTGTCTGAGGAAACAGTGTCACGTGACGAGGCGCTGCAGCCTCCTCACAGCTTACCAAACACAGCAATCATGCTTGGTACTGCAGCTCAGCCCCATTCACCTGAATGGGCTCAGCTGGGCCTAAGCCATGTGACCAATGAACGTGATATCAGTGACCGAGGAAGAGGACCAAGCGCTCACTAAGTGCTGTGGTCTCTTCATACAGCTGATCGGCAGGGGAGCTGGCAGTCAAACCCCCACTGATCTCTCCTGAGGATAGAAATTATTTTAAGACATGAAGCTTCAACACTAATCTTAAGACATTGTCATAATGCTGTCATATTATGAATCACCGTCTCATTTCTTATTCCACTGTAAAAAAACAAAAACAAAATATAAAAAAATAAAATATGAGGAACCTTCCATAACACATGGGTCTAAGAGAGATGAATTTATTGTAGAAAATCCCAGTAATTTAATATAGACCCAGATGATTGAGGGGAAGTGTTGATGGAGCAGCCATGCTTTTCTTGTGATCTGATACTAATAACAGAATAAAATGTCAATGGATTCTACATGGAGACAGTCACTTTGTTTCCATCAAGAAAAGGGCAGAATCCAGTGACAACGCCACGTGGGCTGATGAGAACTAATAAATGTCTTACTTGTGCCTTTTGTTTGTCAGAAAGATTGTCCCCTTAATTTAAAGGGGTTGTCCGAGTTATGAAAAAAAAATAGATATATAGCACTGTAAATCTGATGGGCAGCAATATATAACTAATCTAAGCAAGTTTTAGTAAAAAAAAAATCTATATTTCCTCATTTCCCTGGTTCTCTTCTGGCCTTTGTTTACCTGCAGTAATAACAATCTCAGCCCCTCCCCCCTCTCTGTAAAGGGAGTGAATACAAGTGCTGAGTGACATGTCTGCCTGCTGGGATACTCAGCAGCATGTTGTATGTGTAGGACTACAAGTCCCAGCTGTACAAAGACACTACTGATACAGTACACACAGGAACTTCCCCCTACCTTTCTGCTCTGCAGAACTCCTCTGTCAGCTCATGTGCCCAGCATTTCTCTCCTCACTGCCTGCAGTTACTGTAGTAAAGTCTTCAGCCTGTAATGTTTTATCTGAAAAAATCCAGGGAGAAGAAGACACAGAACAGCCAGCAGCTCAGGCAGTGCAGGGGGCGTGGCTAGCACAGTGACCTCTCGTGTACATGCTTGGTGCACGAATACAAGATCAGCAGGGAGGCAAGCTGACATCACAGGTCATGTTATCCTGAGTGAAATCTGATAAAGGAGCAGCTTTGGAAACACAAAGTGCATTTAAAAGCTGTTATATTTGACTAGTTAGAAACATACAAAGAACAAAAAAATAACTTGGACAACCCCTTTAAGGCTGGAAACGTGTCATTTATAGCAATGGCAAACCTGACATTTTCTTGTTTTCGCTTCTGATTTCTGAGTATTATAAAGCTTTGCCCGAAGTTTGCCTTTGCAAACTTTTTCCACGCAACTCCCCAGAACAAGGGTAGGCAACCTCTGGCACTCCAGCTGTTGTGAAACTACAACTCCAAGCATGCATACTTGCACTGCTGTTCTCAGAATTCCCATAGAGCATGGTGGGAATAGTAGTTTCACAACAGCTGGAGTGTAGAAGGTTGTTGACCCCTGCCCTAGAACAACAGATCTAAATAGTGAAGAGGCAAATGTGCCACATGCATAGCCATTCCCTTATTGCAGGGCAGCACACAGACATCTTTTCCTATATTAGTAAAGGCACACTCTAAGCAAAACAGTGTTATGCAGACTTCGGGGTGGTAAAATATATAGAATCTGCATTCATTTTGTCTGGAGTGTACCTTTAAGCCCCTTCCCACTTTTGGACATAACTGTTAGAGCCTGTTCACACAGAGTTTTTTGCCACCAGAATTTTGGTGCAAATTTTGCACCAAAATTCCGGCGATGGCCGTGTGGTGTCTGTATCACATTGTTTTTTGGTGGTTTAAAGATGTGACCTTGCCAAGAAGGGGCATGTCCCCACTTGGGGCAATGTTTAGATAATTGCTGCTATAAGACCCTGGGGCTAAATTGTGAGTTTGTCCACAGCATTCAATCTGAAAAGTTGCAGCAGAAATGACAGCGACATTGACAGAAAAAATAAAAATAAAGTTACTCCTCCCCGAATGCAGCGATGCAAAACCAAATAAAAGATTGTGTTCCTTTATGGCCAATTAAGGCAGTCTTGAAGAGATTAAAACATGTTAGCTTCAGATTAATAAATGTGGCAGATAAATACTAATTCCCTGTGGCATTGTCTTCTGCAGTGGCCATGATCAGAATTATCTCGGCATGAAGCGCAGCACCATAAATAAGGGCATGCGGTGCCAATCTCTGCATTTGTTTGACTTGAAAACACACTGTGCCTTCTGGTTTTTATGCTAGGGAACACAACTTACAAGTGCATCTCAATAAATTAGAATATCATCAAAAAGTTTTTTTTTCAGTAATTCAGTTCAAAAAGTGAAACACATATATTATATAAAGTCATTACAAATAGAGTGAACTTTTTCAAGTGTTTATTTATGTTAATGTTGATGATTTTGGCTTATAGCCAAGGAAAACCCAAAACTCATTATCTCAGAAAATTAGAATTATTAACCCAAAACACCTGCAAAGGCTTCCTAAGCCTTTAAAAAGGTCCCTTAGTCTGGTTCAGTAGGCGACACAATCATGGGGAAGACTGCTGACTTGACAGATGTCCAGAAGCCTGTCATTGACACACTCCACAAGGAGGGTAAGCCACAAAAGGTCATTGCTAAAGAAGCTGAATGTTCACAGAGTGCTGTATCAAAGCATATTAATGGAAAGTTGAGTGGAAGGAAAAAGGGAGGTAGAAAAAGGTGCACAAGCAACAGGGAGAACCACAGCCTTAATAGGATTGTTAAGAAAAGGCCTTTCCTAAATTTGGGGGAGATTCACAAAGAGTGGACTGCTGCTGAAGTCAGTGCTTCAAGAGCCACCACACAAAGACGTATCCAGGACATGGGCTACAAGTGTCGCATTCCATGTGTCAAGCCACTCATGACCAATAGACAACACCAGAAGTGTCTTACCTGGGCCAAAGAGAAAAAGAACTGGACTGTTGCTCAGTGGTCAAAGGTGTTCTTCTCAGATGAAAGAAAATTTTGCATTTCATTTGGAAATCAAGGTCCCAGAATCTGGAGGAAGAGTGGAGATGCACTCAATCCAAGCTGCTTGAGGTCTAGTGTGAAGTTTCCACAATCAGTTATGGTTTGGGGAGCCATGTCATCTGCGGGTGTAGGTCCACTGTGTTTTATCAAGACCAAAGTCAGTGCAGCCATCTACCAGGAAATTTTAGAGCACTTCATGCTTCCCACTGCTGACAAGCTTTTTGGAGATGGAATTTTTATTTTCCAGCAGGACTTGGCACCTGTCCACACTGCCAAAAGTACCAATACCTGGTTTAATAACCACAGTATCACTGTGACTGATTGACCAGTAAACTCGCCTGACCTTAACCCCATAGAGAATCTATGGGGTATTGTCAAGAGGAAGATGAGAGACACCAGACCCAACAATGCAGACGAGTTGAAGGCTGCTATCAAAGCAACCTGGGCTTCCATAACACCTCAGCAGTGCCACAGGCTGATCGCCTCCATGCCACGCCGCATTGATGTAGTCATTCATGCAAAAGGAGCCCCAACCAAGTATTGAGTGCATTTACTGTACATACTTTTCATTTGGCCAACATTTCTGTGTTTAAAAAAAAAATTACAGTTGGTCTAATATAATATTCTAATTTTCTGAGATAATGACTTTTGGGTTTTCCTTGGCTATAAGCCATAATCATCAACATTAACAGAAATAAACACTTGAAAAAGTTCACTCTGTTTTGTAATGACTCTATATAAAATATGTGTGGCACTTTTTGACTTGAATTAGTGGGAAAAAAAACTTTTTGATAATATTCTAATTTATTGAGATGCACTTGTACATTAGGTTCTGCACTTGGGTTTATTAATTGGTCTCAGAACATCTTCAGTCTCTAAACCGACAAAGAGAAGAAAAAATTGCTCTGTCCTGAGCACATCATCTATAATCTCTCACTTCCTATGGTTTGGAAAGCTCACAATACACAGTAAATCATTCCATAAGAATAGAAAGTTTCTTATTCTGTACATTAAAGATCTACAAGGAGACTTCAAGAATTGTGGCCACAGATGCAGCAGTGTTACTGAGCATAATCTTAGGGTTTATGTAATTCATTCATTAATATATAGGCCCTTGTTCTATACATCGAGGAGAGACCTATTGCACTTGTTGTTCCCTGTTTAGTGGACAGAACTTATTTGAGAACTGACTCGGGCAGGGCAGCAGGTTAAAAGCAGTCATGTATACTCCATACAAGCATATAGGACTGTATACTTGCCACCAGCTGTCCTAATGGAGGTCCCTGGATGCCCTGACATCATTAAAGGGGTTCTCAGGGAATTAAGAAAATGAAAATGCGTAAATATTACTTCATTATAAATATATTATCAAATACCTTTCATTAGTTATAATAGCTCGTTTTGTCTGGGGAGCAATCATCAGGGGAAACAAAATGGCCGCCGTCCTATTAGTGCACACAAAACCTGTCCTAATCATCCAGGAGGACACGTTACTTCACAACACTGAGGTAAGGAGATGCCTCATCCTCCTCTCTGCTCTGCTTGTCAGGAATTATGATCCTGAATATATCTGATATCTTCAGCTGAATCTCTGTAAGAATGGAGTTCTTGAGGAGACATGAAGTATGGAGAGGATGGATAGGACAGACTGTGGTAATGTGGGGCTGTGGTAATGGAGACAACATACAAGAGCTGCTGCTCATTAGCCACATCTGCTCATGAACTCAATTCCTACAGAGATTCAACTAAAGATCTTATCATCTGTATTCAGGATCATAATCCCTGACAGGTAGAGCAGAGAAGAGGATGAGACAGCCCTTTACCTCAGTGTTCTGAAGTAACTGCTGTGTGATTAGGACAGGTTCTTTGTGTACTAATGGGGCAGCGGCCATTTTGTTTCTCCTAATGATTGCTCCACACACAAAATTTCTTAATTCCCGGAGAACCCCTTTAAAGTAAACATACCGACATGTCATCCTCAGTGTCCATAGGCTGCAAGATAGAGACCACCTCTTTTGGCTGCTTCTGGGTATCTTCTATTCTGTGTAGGCTCTGGAGGCAAATGGATGTGTCTGGTGCATGTGCAGTTACAGGGGATTCTGCTGCCTGTATCTGTGCATGACCTGATGAGTCCATTTGCCGTTCAGTATCTGCTCAGAATAGAAGCTACCCAGGAGCAGTCAGAGTCATCAACATCTTGCAGTCCATGGATGCTGAGGATGACAGGTGAATATGTTTACTTCACTGACAATGGAGCAGATGGAGGTCTACAGTAGGACAGTACACAGTCTTGCATGTTAGTTTGGAGCATACATGACTGTCAACTGTCAACAGCAACTGTCAAATAAATTGACTCTAAATACTGCAGTTTGAAGGATTCAGTCATTGTAATGCAGCACATAGTACATTCTGCTAATTGGGGAGCTGGATATGCAGTATCCCAGAACAGGGTAGTTGCAAATTGTTCTAGATTTTATTTTATGTGTTCATGCTTTGTGTTATCCTTTGAATGTATTCTCAAAAGCTGTCTGTAGGTGGCACTGTTTAGTTAATTATGCCCTGAGTAAATTAGCTTTTGCCTTTGAGGGAGGAGCTTTCTAGTCGGGATTGCATCAGCCACTTGAGGTGAGCTCTGCCTGTTGTTCAGGGCAGATGCTAGTTTAGTTCCAGGAGAAACATCATTCCTGTTGAGAGAACAATTCCTGAGGGAAAGCTGGAGACGACATTCATAGACTGTGCAGGATCACAAGACCATGCGCTGGGAATTCACTGTTTATGGCCAATATAGACTTTGCTGCTTGTGGAACCGTTAATGGCACCTTTCACACTTCTATAATGGGTTGGCCAAACATGTATAGGATTTGCACACCACTGTGGAACTGCAATACTTATTTTTGAGAGTGATCCTGTGATCGTCTTGGAAAGGTTGCAAAGTGTTTAGAAGGAGCATAGGGACCACTACCTCTATGATCATCCTTGTTGCTGTTTGCCTATATACAGCTATTGGGAAGAGACTGCACTGTGGCTTGCCTTGGGACTGTGTCTTGCTATTGTTGGATGTACTACAACTCACATTCTGCGCTTTAGTAAAGACAGACTGTATTATTTTATATAATCAACCTAGTTATTGACTCCAGCACCATTCGCTGACCACTGGATCTACATAACCAAGGGTACCTCAACAACCATCAGACAGGACCTCGAAAATCAGAGTGTACCCCGAGGAAAGAAAGGGTGAGCACTCCTGTCACTGGCCTGGCTCGAGGGAGCATCGTTGTGAGGATTGCCACCATTGCAACCACAGCCCATACCACTTCCATCCAACTCTCTGGCTCCTCCTCAGCTGCAGCATATACTATGTCGCTTTATTTATGAACATGTTCAACATCTATTCAACAGGAACACGTCTGGGGTCAGTTACTGGAGGTGCCGTCAGGGATGATTATTACACTCGCGCCTGCCTTTTTCCGTTTTTGTATTATCCTCTTGAATACTTGTGCCTGTGATGCTGTTTTCCAGCAATGATGCTCTATATATGGCACATTCTCCTTGTTGTTATGGGAACGTGACACCTGTTCTTGCACCTTTTAATTTTGGGGTTATATAACCAGGAATGGGCATCAAGTTATCATGTATGAAAAATAGTCTGTGCTAAGACGCCTTAGAGGTGATTTCATTTACAAGTACAAATATATGTGTAGGCAAAACAAAGAACAGGCATTTACGTAAGATCAGGGGTATTCATTACATGTGGAGAAAAGGCGATTTAGACATCTGTATAGAAAAGAATACTTTCAGGGGCAGACTGGAAACTTAAAATGGCCCTGGAAAAAACTAAAAATGGCTCCATGCTGTGGGCAAGCCAACACAAGTAGGCACGGTCAACAATACCATAGTGCTGCACAAAATACCGTCCTGGCAGAACCAAACACCATAGCACAATATGCTGTCCAAGCAGAACCAAATATCATAGTGTGGCACAATATAGTTCCCCAGCAGCACAAAATACCTCCTCTCTGTGGTGGCCAGCGCCCGCTGCCACGTTCTGTCCTCCTTTTCCTATAGTTTCTAATTAAGATATGGTGGAGATGGCTGAGCAGGAAACAATCCGGCCACAGCACTGAGCCAGCCCTACCATCCGCATCCTGCCTGGACTTTCAGCACTACCAAACCACACCAGGAGAATACGCCACATATATATATCTATTATATCCAATGATGTCTCCTCTGACCTTCTCCATATGGTCCAGACCGCCATGATGACTTTTTTTCAGCTTTGTCTCGTCTCTGCAGAGTTTGCCACACAGACACCTGAGATTTCTAATTTTTCCTCATCATCCTCCCCACCTTCTTAACACAAACTCCCTATCCTGTACCACACTCAATACTGTGCTCACAGAGCTCTCCAATGCCCCCCAAATACTAGACTGACAAACAAACAGTACCCCAGTAGTAATAATACAATTTATAATGCTCCCAGTAATAATTATGTCCCCATATCTGCATGCCTCTATAGTGCCACAATGCTAAAATGCCCCCAGTGTCCCCAGTAATGCCCTCTGACCTCACTATAGTACACCACATGACATTTATGTGGCTTACATTCACATCACAATTTTGTCCCATGTACATATTAAATGTATGTGTAAGATGGATGCCATAGAGTGGTATCCATTATCATAGGATCCGATTGTAAAAAAAACCCATATCCATATGTTTTATTGGACAACTGTAATACCCCGGAATGGTATTGCCATTTCTGCTCTCCGCTACTGTCTCTAATGGTCAACACCAATGTCATTTTTGAATTTATTTCCAGGTCCTTTACAAGTGTGCATTGATACTACTGATATGATACAGTTTTGTTCATGTACTAAGCCTGGTTCACCAGCAGGTGGCAGCGTATATGGCTGAGCTATCCTTAGACAGAATGGAACTTACCATTCCATTCTCCCCCCTTTGGGCAGAAGTGGGTTAGTCCTACCAGAAGGAGAGGTGGTAGTTCTAGTTTGTTCCAGTTTAGACTCCATATTGGAGCTGAGAAGACCTGAAAGAAGTAGCAGCCAGAGGAAATTGTTCTTCAGCTGGAGCAAGAGCCACCAACGGGAAGTAGCTTGTAGAGCACCTGGACTCCATGATAATTTCATTTACTGAGTGTCAGGAGGGGGATAACAGTCAAAGGCACCCCAATCCAAGGATACCAGACCCAACCAAAAGTCTAGTAACCAGACCCAAGCAAAGTTTAGCATAGCAGAGGGAAAGAAAGCAGTTTATTAAAGGGGTTGGCCACCCTAAGTATCAAAAATCCAAAGTGCCCCAGACAAAAACCAACACCATCAAGTATTTCTATCAGGTGACATGTACTGGCTGTATGTCATTTATCTAACCTGTTCACCATGACACACTTCCCTGGAGGAGCTCCCTCAGACAGGCTGTGTGGGCAGAGTAGCTACAAAGTGAAAGTAAAAATCCCAGCATGCATTGCAGCAAGTGTGTTCAGAGGAATAGTCACATGACCTCCCCGCCCACCTGTGTTCCCATAGAGACAAGAGCCCCTTAGATTATATCAATAACTAAGTTATGTGAATAACTGCTGTACAGACATAGCAATAGAAAGAACGCCCAGTCCCAACTATAAAGAGGGGGGGTACCCTGTTCATAAATTTGCTGTGGGGCTCAGTCATTTCTAGTTATGCCACTAAATATAAGCCATGAACAGAATGGGGGGGGGGGGTATTTATCATTTCCCTTGTTCCTAAAAAGTGGCGTTAAAAAGTTGCAAACTATGGGACACATTTATCAAAATTGGTGTAAAGGAAAACTGGCTTGGTTGCCCATAGCAACCAATCAGATTCCACCTTTCATTTTTCAAAGCTCCTTTGGAAAGTGAAAGGTGGAATCTGATTGGTTGCTATGGGCAACTAAGCCAGTTTTCCTTTAAAGCCATTATGATAAATCTCTCTCTATGTGTTTGCAAATTTTTAACTGCTCTTTTCTTTTTTTTAAAGGGCGTGGCCAGTCACCCCAACAAATTTATGTTCATTTTCATTCACCAGTTTTCTGACTCAAATGAAGCCAGAAATCTATGGCAGCTCTGAGCTGTCATGGATTTCTGTTGAGGTGCATGGATTGCCAGAGGATGGGGGCTGTACAGCAGGGGGGGTCTGATGAATAAATTTGTACAAATCGATCTGCTAACATACAGAGGAGCCTCCTGTTTATCATCATACGACCTGCTCCCAGCTGACAGCCCATCTATGAATATATGGGGAAAAAGGGAAAATGAGTGTAGTCAAATATCTCTCTCTCTCTCTCTATATATATATATATATATATAATGTACAGGGGGTCAAACATCACTATATATAACGTACAGGGGGTCACAAGTCACTATATATAATGTACACGGTATATACAGTATAAAGTGGTGGGGGACACACATCACTGTATGGGGGGGTGTCATATATCAGAGTGCAGGAAGGAGAGGGCACATATTTACAGATGAGACCAGTGACTGCTGCTAATATCACTGACCTCAGCCATACTGACAGCTCAGAAGAGGTTAAAGCTCCTGACCTGTTGGTCTGGCTGGAATAAACATGTCTGTGATAAGATCACATTGCAGAGTGGTCATAGACAGGACAGACACTAGGATTGCTCAAACTTTGTTGTACACAGCACCTTCCTGGCTCTGCTACATCACTGCAGTCAGTGAGGTCCATCACAGCTTCTCCGCAGTCTCTCTTCCTCCTGCAAAGTTTCTTTATTTCAGCTTCTAACAAGTGTCCCTGGTAAGCCCCTGTAAGCCCTGTATAGTCAGGACTGCAGTCACAGCAGAAGGAAAGAACCTCTGACACAAGCAGGGTGCCTTTAGGACCCAGAGAGCAGCACACTCCTTCAGCCATGGACTAGAGCACTTGCAGGCATGGACTAGATAGGCAGCTGTGAGTGCAGGACAGGAGGGGGTGTGGCTTCCAATAGCAAGGAAACCAGGCAGATCTGCTTAAGAAGATATATTAGGAAATGTATTGTCTCCCTGCTTTCTTTACAGTTTTAATAAGTGCTAACAGTGGCCAACCCTTTTAAGCAAGCCTGTCAGCACAGCAGAGAAAGTGAGAAAGAAAGCCAAAAATTGATTTAAAAAAAATGAACAAGAAGAGATAACATGTTTTCCTAAAAATCCGGATCCTAAGAGACTAGAGGGTGTTACATACCAATTTCCAGGGCAACAGGAGCCAATTTGGTTGGCCGAACTGGTTCAGGTCTAAACCGACTTGACAGGTTTGCTCATCTCTAAATGTATGTATATATATATATATATATATGTATATATATATATATATATATATATATATATGTGTGTGTATACGGGTCTAACACCCTTCACAGATACTGGAGTGCTGCCTCATCATTTGTTTTTGGATATTGTCTACGGATTTTTGCCTGAAGTCCAGGAGGGATTGCACCCACTTTCACCACTGACTGTGCTGCTGTTATTCTTTATTATGGGTACACAAAACATATTTGACACCAGGGGCGGGTTGGGCCGGGGGGCAGATGCCCCCCGGGCCGGTGTATGTCAGGGCCGCTGCGGCTACTAAACTCAATTGTATCTGCATCCACTAGATGCAGATACAATTGTGCCCGCAGCAGCCAGTGCCGGCGGAACAAGGGAACCTGTGGTTCCCTGCTCCGCTATTACCGGTGGCCGGCGCTCTGAGCTGACGTCGGCGGCGCGATGAGGCCATTGCGCCGCCTGCGATGTTCCTCAGGACGGGTCTGCATCGTGGGACCGCGCCTGGACAGGTAAGTACAAACTGCCCTCCCACTCTACATGCAGCCCTAAACCTAATACTGGCCCCTGCCTCACTATTTATGACCCCCAATACTGGCCCTGCCTTACCCTAATACTGGCTACTGGCCCTGCCTTACCCCTAACCCTGGCCTCTGACCCTCAATACTGACCTTGCATTGACCCCAACCCTAATACAGGCCCCTGACCCCTAATACTGGCCCCTGACTCCTAACCCTAGCACTGTCCTCTGACCCCTACTATGGTATTGACCTCTAACCTTGGACCCCTAACCCTGATACTGGCCCCTGGCCCCCTAGTATTGACCCCTAATACTGGCCCTGTCTCACCTCCCTAATACTGGCCCTGTCCCATCCCTAACCCTAGTACTGACCCCTACCCTAGTACTGACCTCTAACCCTGGACCCCCTAACCCTAATACTGACCTGTAATACTGTCCCTAACCCTAATATACTGTACTGACCCATAATACTTTCTCTAACTCTAATACTACACCATACTGACCCCTAACCCTACTACTGATCACTAACCCTAAGGCTACATTCACATGACCAGATTTGTTTTGCGGTCCACAATTGCGGATCCACAAAACACGGATACTGGCTGTGTGCGTTCCACATTTTGTGGAACACACATGCCCAGCCCTATGATAGAAATGCCTGTTCTCATCTGAGATTGCGGTCAAGAATAGGGCATAATCTATCTTTTTTGCAGGGCCGTGGAACGGAACTACGGATTTGCGGCCCCTTTGAAGTGAATGGAAATATCATCATGTGAATGTACTCTAATGTTGCCTCTAACCCCAATACTGGCTCTAAGGGTGCTTTTAGACGGCCATATTTCTAGGTCTGCATCCGTTCCACAATTTTGCGGACTGGGTGCAGACCCATTCATTTCAATGGGGCCGCAAAAGATGCGGACACACACACCATGCACTGTCCACATGCTTAGTTCCGTTCCGTGGCCCCACAAAAAATAATAGATAATAGATGCAGTGTGTACAGATATATAGTATATACAGCAGTGTACTGATATGTGAGGTACGAGGTATACTATATATCTGTACACACTACATCTAATATACGTTGTACCTCACATATCAGTACACTGCTGTATATACTATATATCTGTACACACTGCATATATTATACATCACACCTCCCATGTCAGTACACTGCTGTATATACTATATACGTTTACCCACTGCATTTATTATACCTCGTACCTCACTTATCAATACACTGCTGTATATACTATATATCTGTACACACTGCATCTATTATACATCACACCTCCCATGTCAGTACACTGCTGTATATACTATATACGTTTACCCACTGCATTTATTATACCTCGTACCTCACTTATCAGTACACTGCTGTATATACTCTATATATCTGTACACACCACATCTATTATACCTCGTACTTCACATATCAGTACACTGCTGTATATACTATATATCTGTACACACTGCATCTATTATACATCACACCTCCCATGTCAGTACACTGCTGTATATACTATATACGTTTACCCACTGCATTTATTATACCTCGTACCTCACTTATCAATACACTGCTGTATATACTATATATCTGTACACACTGCATCTATTATACATCACACCTCCCATGTCAGTACACTGCTGTATATACTATATACGTTTACCCACTGCATTTATTATACCTCGTACCTCACTTATCAGTACACTGCTGTATATACTCTATATATCTGTACACACCACATCTATTATACCTCGTACTTCACATATCAGTACACTGCTGTATATACTAAATATATATATCTGTACACACCACATCTATTATACCTCGTACCTCACATATCAGTACACTGCTGTATATACTATATATATCTGTACACACTACATCTAATATACGTTGTATCTCACATATCAGTACACTGCTGTATATACTATATATCTGTATATACTGCATGTATTATAAAAGTATAATAGATGCAGTGTGTACAGATATATATAGTATATACAGCAGTGTACTGATATGTGAGATACAACGTATATTAGATGTAGTGTGTACAGATATATAGTATATACAGCAGTGTACTGATATGTGAGGTATGAGATATAATAGATGTAGAGTGTACAGGTATATAGTATATACAGCAGTGTACTGATATGTGAAGAACAAGGTACAATAGATGCAGTGTGTGCAGATATATAGTATATACAGCAGTGTACTGATATGTGAGGTATGAGGTATAATAGATGCAGTGTGTACAGATATATAATATATTCAGCAGTGTACTGATATGTGAGGTACAAGGTATAATAGATGCAATGTGTACAGATATATAGTATATACAGCAGTGTACTGATATGTGAGGTACGAGGTATAATAGATGCAGTGTGTACAGATATATAGTATATACACTGCTGTATATACTATATATACCCACTGCATCTAGCTTGTCATGTGACCATCAGCCAGTGACGTCTCACCCACTGTATTCTAGCTTTTACCCAGTATTATAATACAGTGTGTGTACGCTGTATTCAGGGGGCACTCAGAAGAGGCACTATACATAAAGGGGGCACACTGAAGGGGCACTATACACAAATGGGCACATATAAGAGGCACAATACATAAAGGGGGTACATATAAGAGGCATTTTTATAAGGGGCACCAAGCATGTGGCACTAGCATTAGGGGCACTATGTGTGGCACTATAAACAGAGGGCACAGGGCATATGACACTATATACAGAGGGCACAGAGCATGTGGCACTATACACAGAGGGCATATGGCACTGTATACAGAGGGCACAGTGTATATGGCATTATATACATAGGGCTCGGAGTATGTGGCACTATATACATAGGGCTCAGAGTATGTGGCACAATATATAGAGGGCTCAGAGTATGTGGCACTATATACAGAGGGCACAGAGTATGTGGCACTATATACAGAGGGCACAGTGTATGTGGCACTATATACATAGGGCTCAGAGTATGTGGCACTATATACAGAGGGCTCAGAGTATGTGGCACTATATACATAGGGCTCAGAGTATGTGGCACTATATACAGAGGGCTCAGAGTATGTGGCACTATATACAGAGGGCACAGTGTATGTGGCACTATATACATAGGGCTCAGAGTATGTGGCACTATATACAGAGGGCACAGAGTATGTGGCACTACTATTGGGGGCCCTATGTGTAGCACTAATGCTACTGTTATATTCAGAGCACAGCATGTGGCACTAAGATGAGTTTGTGTCAGTATGCAGGGTGCCAATGTGTTGGTAAAGAGAGAAGCTGAAGACATCTTCTCGGCAAAATCTGCAGAGCTGAATCGTGGTGGCCTGAGCCAGATGGAGAGGAACTCAGGAGGAGACGTCATCTGTAAGTCGATGGAAATGATTATTCTGCTACTGACTGTGTATGATGAGTGTTGTAGTCACCTGGATGATCTACAGCTGATGATGGGTGGTAGCAGGCTGTTTTGCACAACAACAACTCCCAGCATCCCTTTACACTTGTTCAGGCCATACTGGGAGCTGTAGTTTCACACTGTACGAGGTCATATGGCGAGGGCTGACCTGACTACTGAGATGGTATCTGTACTGAACTTTTAAAATCTGGTGATGTATTTATGTAATGAACTTGGGTTCTGGTGATGTATTTATGTAGAGAACTTGGTTCTGGTGCAGTATTTATGTAGAGAACTTGGTTCTGGTGCTGTATTTATGTAGAGAACTTGGTTCTGGTCATGTATTTATGTAGAGAACTTGGGTCTGGTCATGTATTTATGTAGAGAACTTGGGTCTGGTGATGTATTTATGTAGAGAACTTGGTTCTGGTGCTGTATTTATGTAGAGAACTTGGTTCTGGTGCTGTATTTATGTAGAGAACTTGGTTCTGGTTCTGTATTTATGTAGAGAACTTGGTTCTGGTGATGTATTTATGTAGAGAACTTGGTTCTGGTGATGTATTTATGTAGAGAACTTGGTTCTGGTGATGTATTTATGTAGTGAACTTGGTTCTGGTGCTGTATTTATGTAGAGAACTTGGTTCTGGTGATGTATTTATGTAGAGAACTTGGTTCTGATGCAGTAATTATGTAGATAACTTGGTTCTGGTGCTGTATTTGACTTATGAGCTTTGTTATGGTGCTATATTTCTTGTTGATTTTGTTGCTGTATTTGACATATGTGCCTGGTTCTGGTGCTGTATTGATGCAGTGAACTTGGTTCTGGTGCTGTGTTTGACTTCTAGGTTTGGTTCTGGTGCTGTGTGTATGTAGTGATCTTGGTTCTTGCTCTGTATTTGTGTATTAAACATACATCTAATGCTATACGTCTAATACTATCCATTCACATTTGTGTTTGGGTCACAGATTCTGTTAAAAAGACCGGACAGAAAAGTTCTACGTGCAAGACCTTTTTGTCCGGTAAAGGAGCAGCATCTTGAGTAGACCCCATTATAGTTAATGGAGTCTCTTCAGCTCAGGAGTTGGTAAATCTGGTCCCTCAAATGATTAGGCTGTTGCTACGGATTCAGCCATGTCCTGTATCTGGGATCCAACATGAAAACACAACCAGCTGCTGCCTTTTAACGATTTTAAGCCCTTTTACCTATACCGCCTTTATGGTAGGCGGAGTTAAACAGGTTAAGGGTGGGCCGCTACACATGGGCCAGTGCTGTGTGCTTGCCCCCCAGGCCAAAATTTGCCAGCCAGCCCCTGTTTGACACATTACCTAGGTCATTTCACCAAACTCAGGGAGATCAGGCTTAACACAGCCAGCAGGCCAACCAGCTTCCAAGCTCTGACTCGGAATAATAATTTTTGTACCTGTGTTTAACCACACAGTAATGAGTCCAGCACCTACACCTGGGTTTGCCTCAGGCTAGGTCAAATGTTGTACTGCAATGGGGAGTGAATTGCACATCCCACTACCAACACCTACATGCCATTCCATAAAATCCAGGCCCAATGCTTTATTTTGGTCCAAGCTGACAAAGTGGCATCAAACTTTAGCAGTAACTTTGAGCACTCCACAGACATTGCACATAAACCATGAAAGAAAATACCTTGCCCATCTGGGTACACAAAACATATTTGACACATTACCTAGGTCATTTCACCAAACTCAGGGAGATCAGGCTTAACACAGCCAACAGGCCAACCAGCTTCCAAGCTCTGACTCGGAATAATAATTTTGGCCCTGTATTTAACCACACAGTAATGAGTCCAGCAGCTACACCTGGGTTTGCCTCAGGCTAGGTCAAATGTTGTACTGCAATGGGGAGTGAATTGCACGTCCCTCTACCAATACCTACATGCCATTCCATAAAATCCAGGCCCATAAAACAGTGAAAGAAAAGTTCCTCAGCAAACTACACTTTGCTTTCCTGGATTCTTTTACTTTACCTATCTAAACATTCTATATTATATAAAATTCCCCTCCAGTACTTTACCAGCCACTATGCTACTATATATATATATATATATATATATATATATATATATATTTTTTTTTTTTTGAACTTTTGACTTTCAAGCTCCATATCTCACCATTAGAGATGAGCGAATCTATTCGCCGCTTTGTAGATTCGTATCGAATCTTACAAATTTTCTACTCCTAAGTGAATCCGGATTTTTTCAGATTCGCTTCGTATTATTCGTAAATTTTCGTACAATTTTGAACACTAACGATACGTACGCTACGTACGCATTCTTCGTGAAGCGGGAAAATGACGATATGCCCCCGCAAGATCGGGAAAGTGAAGATACGCCCCCTTCAGAACTGGAAAAAAACAGCCCAGCCCACCGGAATCTAACTATTTGCATTTATAGGGAGTAAAGACTCCTCCCTCAGTACTCCACCCACCTCTGAACCAGTTTGGACCAGCGCTGAACACTGATCAGTACAGTAAGCATGGCTAAAGAGCTGCGTCCGAACTTGACAAGATGGTCTTTGGGAACGAGTTTCCCGAACCACCACCTGCTCCAGACATCAGGGTGTCACACTCTGAAGTCAAGACAAGAAGCCCAGCTTCAGTGCCCTTATTCTCCTTACCGGCTGCTGAGGTTGCTGCGCATCATGAGGCTGTTCATCGTGAGGCGGCTCGTCGTGAGGCGGCTCGTGCCGCTGCTGTGGTTGGGGCGGCTGGAGCATCCACTTCGCCGCCCAGGAGAAGATCAACAACACCTTCCATAAGGCAGAACCCGATTGTGCCAGCATCGGTGACGGCCCACGCGCAGACCCTCTGGGACTACAAGAATACCGCGGAGGACTGGATGATCCAGGTACTGGACCATCCTAGGCCGGGAGATCCTAATTTGGAGTGCAGAAAGGGAACTGTCCTGTGGTTTTCTGTGGAGCGAGGCTCTGGCTTCCTGGCGGATGACGAGGACGGCAAGGAGTACTTCATGGACTGCAGGTCAGTTAAACGGCCATACCTGCCCCAACCCCGTCACAGCCTGTACGTGGGGGATCAGGTGGAGTACACCCCCATGGCATCCCTGAAAGGCCCCTTCGCTACCGGGGTTACCCTACTATCTAAGCCCCTGGTCCCAACATCACCACCTGAAGTTTGGCCGGAGGAACCACCAGGCAAAGTACCGGTGCGCTGCCTTCAGGAGTCACCAGATGGTACCCTCCGCTTCAGGGAGAAGCCACAGCCACAGCTGGAGCCTCTGATACCTGGACTGCCACCACCACCATCACATTCCTTTCAGCTGGGTCAGCTGACAACGTCATCATTTACATTCCAATCCACGGTGATCACCAATACCAA
>ONZH01025549.1:0-62080 GCA_900303285.1 Rhinella marina
GTGCGGAGTCCAGCCCTGTAGATCCGTTGCGGGAGACATGCGAGTCTCCCGCTCGTGTGAAAGGGGCCTAATTCTCTATGTATTCCTGTGAGACTGAAAGTGAGGCTCCCATAGGAATGAATAGAGCAGTTACTGGCTTTCTGTCCTGGGTCAGTTGGAGGTCAGGGAGTTGGTCACATGACCCAGCTACAATAAGAAGAGAGGTTTTTACTCACAGAAACAGTCACTGATAAGAAAATGACAATCACTACAGATTATATCATGCACCTTTCTAACAGGTCAGAGAATAAAAACTTTTGCGAGAGTTCTTCTTTAACCTTTGCTGAAACCCCTAAGGTGCTCCAAGGCCTCTCAAAGTGCCCTGCACCTCTTGGTTTCATCAGCACTGCTCAGCTTTTCCAGGGTGCAGAGTGCCGATCCATAGAAAGTGTATGGGATCTGAAACTGGAAGGTGGTGATCTCTCCCTGAGATTCGCACTTCTGGCAAAGTTTTTGATTATACTGATCCTTTTTCCCACAGAATTATATCTTGATCTGCTCTGTACCATGCTGCCTAGAGATGCATAACATGACCGGTTCCATTTATATATATATATATATATATATATATATATACATTTACAGAAGGTTATAGTGCCCTCAGATGAAACCACAGCTGAAGCCGCAGCACACTTCAGTTTAGTTAAATGAGTTGTGCTTCAGTTTTCTACAGTGCCACTTACATGAAAATGATAAACTCTATACTACTTTTCCCCTCCCTCTTGATGCAACCAGCAGACTCTACCGTGAAGGCTTTTCCACTATCTCTCACAAAAGGAGACAATTGTTTAGGTACCTTCTATGTTGTGTACTATGAATATTCTATGTCCAGGTCACACTGGTGCCCACACCTTCCTCGCATGGCTGCTTGTGAGGTTCTTCTTGACATGTAGTCTGTGGCCATTGTCCTGTTCTGTAATGTGGGTAGGGTGCCCTGTAACCCTTTTTGTCAGACAGCTGGTATTCATGGCTGCCACATATCATTCTGTTATTGTGTAATGCTGTGTCCAGTATGGAGGTCTTCGCAGCAGTTGTACACCGTAGTACAGCAGGCCATGACGAGAGAAGATTATTTTTCTAGGTAAACTTTCCTGGACTGGTTTACAAGCAACAAGCTATCTGCTCTGAGCAGAAAATTCATTTCCAGTTTATCATTCATCATGTATTGGGCTATAAAGATTGCATGTTGAAGTATCGATGTGTGTTTTTATTGGAACTTCCACCAGATTTCATTTACAGATGCTGGGTATATTGCTGCTTGCTCATAGTACTATGGTAGGACAAGCTGGCCGTACACTGGAGATGAAAGTCCTAAATTAAAACCATAAATCTATCTCCGCCCTGTCTCTGTGACCCGGGCTAGGCTTTGCATGATCACAATGATGTCATCAAAATCCAACATGGCAGATCAACTTTTCTACAGGCATCTGCCTTTGAACAGTGTCCACCACGCTCTTTGGTGTGTCCAACGTAAGGTAGAAAAATGGTCTAGATCTGGCTATATGGCCATCTAAACTCTACAGTGTATGGCCAGCTTTACTTGGTAACACGTCTTAAACATAACTATGTCTGCTAACTGTACAGTAAAATGTAAGCAGCTGAGGGTCCATCTACATTAGGGCAGGTTTAATTTCATGTTTGCTGATGATAGCCTTTCATGACGTGCAATAGCAGCGCCTACAGAACTGCAGATTCTATAGTGAGTCTCACTAGACATTTTCCAGCAGTGCCCATTGTTCCTCTTGCTCTCTCAAGATACATGTCTCATTGAACTTGCAGTCTGAATTTCCTTAAAGAGCAGGTGATGCTGAGCAGATTAAAAAAAAAATATATATATATATACACACACACACACACCTGATAAGACGTATCTAGGACCTAGACGTATCAGACCTCCATATCAGATCTCAGATTGGACTCCCATCAGAGCACAGATCAGACCCCCATCAAAGATAAAATAAATACATTTACCTCTCCCGCTCCTCCGTTACTTTGCAGATCCTGTTGTCTCTCCCTGCACTCACCGCTCCCGGGTCTTCTTCGAGCCCATGCTGCACTGTGATCTGACTGAGTCAGGATGCATGCAGCGCCAGAGAGCAGCGAGTACAGGCAGTGCTAGCAGCGCTGCAGTTACTGCTCCTTCTGCATACTAGTGAGCGCTTCCATAATGGAAGAAGCTCACTGGTATTCACTTTATAAGACGCACTGCCATTTTTGCCCCGCATTTCGCAGAGAAAAAAAATATATAATAAAATATAAAGTGAAAAATATAATAATTGTTTATGCATTCTTCTCATTCTGGGCTTAGGAGTCCAGCGGGTGGTCCTACTCAGTAATTGGCAGCTACCTCTGCATGCATAGTTATGCAGTGAAGGCTGTTACTGATTTAGCACCACCCACTGGACTCCTAAACCCAGAATGAGGAGGAGTTTGAATGAATGACATTCTGAATCTTTTCCCACAAAAGCTCTATATCAGTCTGCTCAGCTCCTCCTGCTCTATAGCACACTGTCTGCAGATCAGACACCAGGTTCAACCTGACAGATCCTTTTATCATTTAGTGCCTTATCATTGATCTTTAGGGCACTCTTTCCATGCATGTCATTCATTTACACTATGGCTAGAGCACACACCCTGGTTCCCATTAAAACTCTGCGAAAAGTGGACTTGTTGTCTGTACAACTAATGGTGGGGTTTATGATGTAATGAGCTGATCTCACTATGGGCGTGTCCTGTGGGCTGTAATGCAGTTGGGGGAAGGCCACATGTTGAGTCCCTATTTCTGCAATGGATCTTGCGGTTACTTATGGATTTACTGCAGATTTCCTCCCTAAGGGGTAAAGTCTTCAGTAAAAATCCACAGCAAGCTTGTTTTTCTATGTAGATTTTTTCCACATCCACATGTATAGTACCGTCATATGCTGCAGATTTGCAGAGCAGAATCTACACCGTAAGTCCACTACTACTAACGTCGTCCTTTCAGGTGCTGCTACTTTGACAGCACGTTTCTATAGCGGCTGTTTGGAGGACTGATTTTTTTTTTTGTGTGTGTTTTATGAATGACAATGCAGTGGACATTAGTTTCCTCATCCCAGTCTGAAAGCCAGGGACACGCTCCTGTTAGTCTAGAGCAGAACACCGGAGATGATGGCAGGGGATCTGCATATGACAATTAGCATCACAGATGGAAATAAGGAGATGAATGAACTGACACAAGTGGTATCTTACCCTGTAGAGGCAACAGAGAGCTGCTGAATCGAGGCTCTTGCAGTCGTCAGAGCAGCACTGAAAGTGAATTAAAGTCCCTGGATCCAAGACCATGGAGCAGCACAGACTCTGACGGCTCCTGTCGCAATATGCGTCCTCCAGTTACCAAAGCCAGCAGCTTCAGTGGAATCTCCATCCTGACAAGAGGAGACAGTATTGGCAGTAACAAAAACGCGACCAACCGTACCGGCCGGCCAGGTGAGATTTTTGTACCTGTAAGTCAGTAGCGTCAGGACAAGGTGAACGAGAAGGGGAGTCTGCATCCGATCCGCATTTTTTTGCAGATTGGATGCAGACCCATTCATTTCAATGGGGGCTGCCAAAAATGTGAACAGCACACCGTGTGCTGTCCACATCTGTATGTCCTTTTCTCAGTCCTACTAAAAAGATAGAACTGTCCTATTTTTCTGTGTTTTGCCAACAAGAATAGGCATTGTTACAATGTGTTCTCCCAAAAAAAAAGCAAAAAACGGATGCAACACGAATGACTTTTTTTATTTTTACATTTGTCATGTAGAGGAAGTTAATACAAGGCACTTACTAATGTATTGTGATTATCCATATTGCTTCCTTTGCTGTCTGGATTCATTTTTCCATCACATTATACACTGCTCGTCTCCATGGTTACGACCACCCTGCACTCCAGCAGTGATGGTCGTGCTTGCACACTATAGGAAAAAGCGTTAGCCTCTCTGGTGGCCGAGACCATGGGAGCTCACATAGGCCGGTGCTTTTTCCTATAGTGTGCAAGCACGACCACCACTGATGGATTGCAGGTTGGTCGTAACTAGAGATGAGCGAACATGCTCGTCCGAGCTTGATGCTCGTTCGAGCATTAGTGTATTCGCATATGCTCGCTACTCGGACGAGCATATCGCGATCCTCGAGTAAATGGCAACTTCCTCTTCCTGCATGTTAGCCACCTTTTTTCAGCCAATCAACATGCAGGAGAGTCTTTGGTACCTCCTAGCATCACATGGGGCCCCTACAAGTCGATAGCAGGGATTGGCTGGCCAGATCAGATGACCGGGGAATATAAGAATCTGGTCCCGCGCTGCTCGCGTCATACGCTGTCTTCATGAGATTAGGGATAGAGCTGCTGTCTGTCAGGGAGAGTGTTAGGGCCTGAATTTAGATGTTGGTTAGGCAGGAATCACCCACAAAGAACCCAACAGCCCTGTTGGGTGATTTTTTTTTTTTTTTGGTCTCCAGGCTGCTGGCTGGGACTTGTAGTGCAGCTACCGCCATCTTGGCTGCACACTGTACACAGTGACTGGTGGCAGAAGGGACAGCACGTGGTCCACACAGACCCAAAATAAATTGCCCAAAGTACTCATTTTTGCTGCTGCTGTACCTTGGCTTGCTGAAATCTGTAGTGCAGTCTAGGGAATACGTTTTTCTGTCATTTCTATACACTACAGTCCAGTGAACAATTATGTAGTGTACTGTACAGTAGCGTCAGTCTAGGGAATACGTTTTTCTGTCATTTCTGTACACTACAGTCCAGTGAACAATTATGTAGTGTGCTGTACAGTAGCGTCAGTCTAGGGAATACGTTTTTTTTTTATATATCCTACAGTGCAGTGAAAAATTGAGTGGTTTGCGGTGCAATAGCCGCCGTCTAAAGACTACGTTTTTCCTCTGTCATATATACTACAGTGCAGTGCGAAATTGTGTCGTGTGCTGCACACTAGCCGGAGTGTAGAAAATATAAGTTTTTCCTCTCAGTTATATATTATACAGTACAGTGAAAAATTCTGTTGTGTGCTTCACACTAATCCAACTCAAGACAGTGCTTCTGAGGGGTAGGCAAGTGCAGCACCAGAACAGGTTGGAAGAGGCAGTGAGGTGGTCAGAGGGAGGAGCAGGGCCAGAGCAGGTAGATCAGCAACTGTTTCACGGAGTCAAGCTCTCGTGCCGAGGCCTAGATGTTCGCAAGTCTGGAGGTTTTTTAAAGAAAGTGAAGATGACCGACGGACTGTGGTGTGCAACCTGTGCCACACCAGGATCAGCAGGGGAGCCACCACTACCAGCATGCACAGGCATATGAGTGCTAAACACCAAGGCCGTTCACCTCCTGCGGGTCACACCACTGCCCCTTCCCCTGTGTCACATGCTGGCTTGGCGAGTCAACCCCCCGCCCAGGACCCCGGCACGAGCGCCTCCCGCCCTACAACCACCCCTTCACCTCAACAACCTCCACCAATGTGTCCCAGCCCAGCGTTCAGCTGTTTTTGCAGCAGACATTTGAGCGCAAGCGCAAATACAATTCCAACCACTAGGGCTGGGCGATTAATCAAATTTAATTCGATTAATTCGCCAACTGCAAGCCTCACGATTTTATTTTTTATGGCGCCCGACATATAAAATAAAAAAAATCTCTCACCTGTCCTGCGCCGCGGCTCCGCTCCGGTGTCCGGCGCTCCTCTTCTTTTCGGGGCTGCTCTGCACTGTCCTGACCGCGTACAGCGTCAGGACGTAGTGCGCGCACTCTGACCTGACGCTGCACGCAGTCAGGTGACAGTGCCGCGCCGGGAGAAGAAGAGGGGCGCCGGACGTGGAGCGGAGCCGCGGCGCAGGACAGGTAAGTGATTTTTTTTTTTTTATTATTATTATGATGGTGGCTGATCGGAGGTCTGAAGGGGTCACTTTCGGCTGCTCTGAGGTCTGAAGGGGGCACTTTGGGTTGCTCTGAGGTCTGGAGGGGGCACTTTGGGCTGCTCTGAGGTCTGGAGTGGGCACTTTGGGCTGCCCTGAGGTCTGGAGGGGGCACTTTGGGCTGCTCTGAGGTCTGGAGGGGGCACTTTGGGCTGCTCTGAGGTCTGGAGGGGGCACTTTGGGCTGCTCTGAGGTCTGGAGGGGCACTTTGGGCTGCTCTGAGGTCTGGAGGGGGCACTTTGGGCTGCTCTGAGGTCTGGAGGGGCACTTTGGGCTGCTCTGAGATCTGGAGGGGGCACTTTGGGCTGCTCTGAGGTCTGGAGGGGGCACTTTGGGCTGCTCTGAAGTCTGGAGGGGGCACTTTGGGCTGCTCTGAGGTCTGGAGGGGGCACTTTGGGCTGCTCTGAGGTCTGGAGGGGGCACTTTGGGCTGCTCTGAGGTCTGGAGGGGGCACTTTGGGCTGCTCTGAGGTCTGGAGGGGGCACTTTGGGCTGCTCTGAGGTCTGAAGGGGCACTTTGGGCTGCTCTGATGTCTGAAGGGGCACAGTGGGCTAATCTGAGGTCTGAAGGGGGCACAGTGGGCTAATCTGAGGTCTGATGGGGGCACAGTGGGCTTGATGTGGGGTCTGATGGGGGCACAATGGGCTGATGTGGGGTCTGATGGGGCACAATGGGCTGATGTGGGGTCTGATGGGGCACAATGGGCTGATGTGGGGTCTGATGGGGCACAATGGGCTGATGTGGGGTCTGATGGGGCACAATGGGCTGATGTGGGGTCTGATGGGCACAATGGGCTGATGTGGGGTCTGATGGAGCACAATGGCTGATGTGGGGTCTGATGGGGCACAATGGGCTGATGTGGGGGTTCTGATGGGGCCACAGTGGGCTGATCTGAGGTCTGGTGGGGCCACAGTAGGCTTTTTTTAATGTATTTTTTTATATTTTTACTAACATAAGAAAATCGAGATTTAAATTGTGAATCGTCCAAAAATTTTTTTTTTTTTTATGGCCATATCGCCCAGCTCTACCAGCCACCCACAAGCACATGCTCTAAACGTCCACATCTCCAAATTGTTGAGCCTGGAGATGCTGCCCTATAGACTGGTAGAGACTGAGGCTTTCTGCAACCTGATGGCGGTGGCTGTCCCTCGGTACTTGGTCCCCAGCCGCCACTATTTTTCCCGATGTGCCGACCCAGCCCTACACCAGCACGTGTCAGAGAACATCATCCGTGCCCTGACCAACGCGGTTAGTGATAAGGTCCACCTAACCTCGGCTCTGCAACTCGGCAGACTGACACATGTGCCATGCCTGGCCCACGTGTTCAATCTCATAGTTCAGCGGTTCCTCAAGACATACCCCAATTTGTCAGATTTGCTCCCCAAGGTGCGCCGCATCTGTGTGCGTTTCCGCAAGTCAAGCACAGATGCTGCCACTCTCAGGGCAGCGCAGCGGCACCTACAACTGCCAGCTCACCGACTGTTGTGCGACTTGCCCACGAGATGGAATTCGACATTAAACATGTTATCCAGAGTTTACCAGCAGCGCAGAGTGATTGTAGACTGCCAGATGTCAACTTCCACCAGAACTGGTAGTCAGGTCACTCAGATTCCTGAAGTCTACAATGAGGAGTGGATGTCTGATATCTGTCAGGTGTTGAGCAACTTTGAGGAGTCAACACAGATGGTCAGCGGCGATGCCGCCATTATCAGCCTCACCATCCCGCTGCTTTGCCGGTTGAAAAACTCACTGCTCAGCATGAAGTCAGAAGCTTTGCGCTTGTCACAGGAGATGGGGGAAGAAGATACGTCGCTTGATAGCCAGAGTATCCTCTAGTCTGTTTCTCAGCGCGTATTGGAGGAGGGGGATGAGGAAGAGGAGGAGAATGTTGGCGAGACAGAAGAGGGTACCAGTGCTCAGTACTTCTTAACTCTTGAGCGTGTATGGGCTGAAGAGGAGGAGGAGGAGGAGGAGGAAATGGAAAGTCAGGCCAGTGAGGAGAGGGAATTCTTGCGTGTTGGGACTCTGGCGCACATGGCAGACTTCATGTTAGGTTGCCTATCCCGTGACCTTCGCGTTAGAAGCATTTTTTCAAACACCGATTACTGGGTGTTCACTCTCCTGGACCCACGGTACAAGCAGAACCTCTCCACTCTCATCCCTGTAGAGGAAAGGAGTATGAGAGTGAATCAATATCAACAGGCCCTGGTGCACAAGCTGAAACAATCCTTCCCATCTGACGCCGCTAGCAGCAGAGGACGTGGTTCTGTGGGCCAAGTAGCGGGGGAGAGGAGGCAAGCAGGCAGCTTGTCCAGCACTGGCAGGGGAACGCTCTCCAAAGCCTTTGCCAGTTTTATGTCACCCCAGCAAGACACTGTCACCTGTCCCCAGTCTAGGCAGAGTAGGGGGGAGCTGTACAGAAAGATGGTGAGGGAGTACCTAGCTGACCATACCAACGTCCTGCATGATCACTCTGCTCCATACAACTACTGGGTTTCAAAGCTGGACACGTGGCCCGAACTGGCGCTGTACGCCTTGGAGGTGCTGGCCTGCCCTGCCGCTAGCGTGTTGTCAGAGCGGGTATTCAGTGCAGCTGGTGGCGTCATCACCGATAAGCGTACACGCCTGTCAACTGACAGCGCTGACAGGCTGACGCTTATTAAAATAAACAAAGCCTGGATTTCACCGGAATTCAAATCTCCTCCGGGGGAAAGCAGCTAAAGAATAAGATTCCTTATGTATCCGATTCCTCTCCTCTACTCCTCCTCCTCCTCCTTTTTTTTAGAGGGCCAACTGGCACTCTTTTAAGACAATGTTTCCGGAGGGCCACCTACTGGCTCTCTCTCCAAACAATTTTTCAGGAGCGTCAACTACAGACACTCTAAAACAATTTTTCAGGAGCGTCAACTACAGACACTCTAAAACAATTTTTCAGGATTGTCAACCACAGACACTAAAAATTTTTTTTTTCGGAGGGTCGACTTCAGACACTCCAAAAAAAAAATTTTGGGAGGCTCACCTACAGCCATTTGACTGCAATCTCAGTCGGACAAAGGCATTGGTGGTGTCACCGCCATGCTGTGTCATGCTAAATTTTTGGGTGGTTCACCTGCTACCTCAGTCTAACTCGATCACTCTGTTGTCACCGCCGCCATACAGGGTCACGCTAAATTTTTATGTGCTTCGCCTGCTCCCGCAGTGTAACTCGGTCACTCTGTAGTCACAGCCATACAGGGCCACGATAAATTTTAATGTGCTTCGCCTGCTCCTGCAGTGTAACTCGGTCACTCTGTAGTCACAGCCATACAGGGCCACGCTAAATTTTTATGTACTTCGCCTGCTCCCGCAATGTAACTCGGTCACTCTGTAGTCACAGCCATACAGGGCCACGATAAATTTTTATGTGCTTCGCCTGCTCCCGCAGTGTAACTCGGTCACTCTGTAGTCACAGCCATACAGGGTCACGCTAAATTTTTATGTGCTTCGCCTGCTCCCGCAGTGTAACTCGGTCACTCTGTAGTCACAGCCATACAGGGTCACGCTAAATTTTTATGTGCTTCGCCTGCCTCCTGCAGTGTAACTCGGTCACTCTGTAGTCACAGCCATACAGGGCCACGATAAATTTTTATGTGCTTCGCCTGCTCCTGCACTGTAACTCGGTCACTCTGTAGTCACAGCCATACAGGGCCACGATAAATTTTTATGTGCTTCGCCTGCTCCTGCATTGTAACTTGGTCACTCTGTAGTCACAGCCATACAGGGCCACGATAAATTTTTATGGTCTGGTTGAGCACAATTGCCTTGAGGGTCACCACCAGGCTGTTGCCCGAGAGTTTGGGGTTAGAGATTAGGCAGCCTCCGAGGCATCCATGCATGCTGCCCCTGCTGTTTCCTGTCCATTTCCGTGGTGTTTCCATCATTTTCTGAGGTTTCCAGGTTTTCACCCAGCCTTCCCTAGGCAGAGCCTTGGTCCCCTGCAAAAAATGCTCGAGTCTCCCATTGACTTCAGTGGGGTTCGCTATTCGAATCGCGCACCCGAGCATCAGGAAAAATTCGACTCGAATAACGAGCACCTGAGCATTTTAGTACTCGCTCATCTCTAGTCGTAACCATGGAAACAAACAGTGTATAATGTGATGGAAAAATGAATCCAGCCAGCAAAGGAAGCAATATGGATATTAACAATACATTAGTAAGTGGCTTGTATTAACTTTCTCTACATGATAAATGCCACTTACTGAAGTGGGACAACCCCTTTAAACCAGTTTTCTGCTGCTAAGATTTTAGCAGAACGTCTGGGTCAATTAAAGAAGGTGACCCAGCATTTCGCTAAGGAGATCTGTAAGTAGTTTATGTTGCCCTGTGTTAGGATGCTATAAAATTGCTGACAAATTCCCTTTAATCTTAGAGAGCTTTTTCCTGAGTACGTAGAAGGCATATGGCATGGTGGGGGCACAGGCGTCATGTAGCTGTCCTAATATGGGTGTTATCCATAGGACCTCATGGTCTCCGTCTTCAGATATAAAGTGGTAAACTAGAGAAAGGTGGCCCGCCTTCAGAAAATATGCGGTTGGCGTGGTTTATTTTTACCACTGATTAGTGATCCATCTCTGTAGTCCATTGATTTGTTCTTACATTAATCCTCTTCAGATATAGTCTCCCACCCTCCATGGTCAAGTACTAATAGTGTGTCTCCATGTTGCTGATCTATATACCAGCATGCCGTACTCTCACCAGTGATTGGGATGAGGGTGATGACTAGATGATCCTTCCAGTTTCTCATGGGGAAAGGCTGAAGTAACAGATCTCTGGTGTCAATCCTTTATTATGGTGCATTTTATCATGTCCTTATTTTGTGGTCGTATCCATGGAAACAGCAATGAGCGGATCTACCTGAGAATTTGTGCTAAACGTAGTTTTAACGATATTTGATAGCTCTTTTATTAACTCTTTTATTTCCTCTTTTATTTCATTTATGCATTTTGTGTTCTTTCCAGGTTTGCCAATAGGCGCCCCAGAAGCTTCCTCCTCTCAGCAGTCTACTCGAAGCATCATACCTTGCACTGCACAGCAACAACATCCCCATACTCACCAGGCACTTCCACCCACTCCTCAGCAACAGTCCATGAGTAACCACTTAATGTCACAGGTGAGTCACTGTCATTCTCTCCCGCTAGTACGTCGTGTCACTTTTCATAAATCTCACCGTCTCTCTCAGGGTCTTGTTTTTCTTTTCTAGCTTTCTTTACCTGTTACTGACCATCCTTTATACCGTCCACGCCACCTGTTCTTTCCTACTGTATTTAACACTTTTGCTGTCAGGACAGGTTTTGCACTTTCAGAAAATTAAACCTGAATAATAAATTGAAAAAAAATCAGCCATTTCCCCATACCCATGTGTTTTCTGAAAGCAGGCACCTGGCATTTTATAAAAATGCCACCCAGTACTTTACCGATTCCGGCATGTAGTTATGAATCAAAGTGTAGCGTTTGATAAAAAATGCGTAGAAAAAAATTAATGTTTGTGGCTAAAAATGTTACATGAGCATAACGTAAGGTTCACAAAACCTGCGAAAAATTAAAGTTGGCGATGTGCAATATCCACACATACAATATTATATCTATTCCACCATGCATTAATTGTCACACATTCACCAAAGCTAAATACACCAAAAATCTCGATGATCAAGATGCCAGTAAACGTGAGTCTCGGAGCTGGTAAGTGGTCTGATCTTCTTACTCCTTTAGCGCTCATTCAGACGGCCGTATGAATGAGTCCGCATCCATTCCGCAATTTTGCAGCACCGTGTGCTGTCCACATCCATGGACAAGATAGAACATATCCTATTCTTGTCCGCAATCGCAGAAAAGAATAGGCATTTTCTATTATGGTTGCGGCCATGTGTGGTCCGCGAATTGCGGAACACACTACAGCCATCTGAATGGGCCCTTAGTGTGGAAAAAAATACTTCTCCTCGCTTCATACACACCATTTTGGTCTGCATGTGATCTGCATTTTTTGCAGTTCGGACGCGGACCCATTAATTTCTAATAGTCCCCACCCATATGTCTGTCCTCACAATTATAGAACAGGGTTTTTTCTTGTCTGTTTTGTGGACAAGAATAGGCATTTCTGCTATTGGGCCTGTGAAAAATGTGGCAGGCTCATGGTATCCTATCCATATTTTACGGAGCCACGGTTTGCATACTGCAAAACACATAGTCATGTGCATGAGGCCCCTGAGCGCACTGTACAATGCGAGAGATGATGGTAACAGGCTATAAACTTTTTCTGATGTCGATTGAAGTTTCTTTCTCTTCGCTCTCCTCTCTTAGGCTACTTTCACACTAGCGTTTCTGTTTTCCGGTATCCGTTTTTGGAGCATTCCGTTCTATTTGGTTGCGTTCCCATACCAGAGAGCAAAGCGCGGCTTTCTTTCCGTCATGAGATGCGGCGCAAGACGGATCCGTCATGACTCACAATGTAAGTCAATGGGGACAGATCTGTTTTCTATGACACAATAGAAAACGGATCCATCCCTGTTGACTTTCAATGGAGTTCATGACGGATCCGCCTTGGGTACGTTAATAAAGATAATACAACCGGATCTGTTTATAACGGATGCAGATAGTTGTATTATCAGTAACAGAAGCTTTTTTGCTTAAAGGGGTTATCAGAGTTATATTTATTGATGACCTATCCTCAGGATAGGTCATCAATATCAGATCGGCGGGGGTCCGACACCCGGCACCCCCGCCGATCAGCTGTTTGAATAGGAGGCGCGAGCTGTGTCAGCGCTGCCTCCTCTTCATTGTTTACCTGCTCGCGGTAATCCGCAGCGGTGAGCAGGTGTAATTACACCCAAACCACCCCATTCATTTCAATGGGAGGGCTCGTTCCTATACACTTGTATGGGAGCGAGCCTTCCCATTGAAATGAATGGGGTGGTTTGGGTGTAATTACACCTGCTCACCGCTGCGGATATTACCGCGAGCAGGTAAACAATGAAGTGGCGTGCGCCTCCTCTTTAAAAAGCTGATCAGTGGGTGTGCCAGGTGTCGGACCCCCGCCGATCTGATGTTAATGACCTATCCTGAGGATAGATTATCAATAAATATAACTCTGATAACCCCTTTAACCCTACTGGATCCAGCAAAAACACTAGTGTGAAAGTAGCCTTACACACACGAAGTAAAACATTTCACCCTCCGCCCGAATATTTTTACCACCTGATCAACACCGTAGGATTACGCTTTGTACTTGTGGAACCTATATCTATCTATCTATCTATAGATCAAGTGGTGGGTATTACGATTAGTCCGCCTATAAAACTGGTCACATGCGTAAAAGGAGTCCGTCACCAGGAAATTCACTAATAAGCCAGACACGATGCCTTGTAGGACTAGCTCAGCTGAATGTGATGTTACCTTTCACTTTTTCCATCACATTATACACCACTCGTTTCCATGGGTTATGACCACCCTGCAATCCAGCAGCGGTGGTCGTGCTTGCACACTATAGGAAAAAGGGGCCTGCCTCCCTGTTGGTCAGGACAATGGGAGTGCACATAGATGCACATGCGCAGCAGCTCCCATCCCGGCCAAATCGTATCTGTGCTGCAGCGGTGGTCGTAACTCCTAGAAATGAGCAGTGTCTAATGTGATGGGATGTATACAGTCTGATAAAGGCACTGTTGTGCCGAAACGTGTCACTGTAATGTGACAGTAAACCACAGCTTATTCAAAAGTATGTGAGTGCCGGTCCTTCATTCGTCTCTGAGTACGTGGGACGCCGATCCTGAGACACATGCACCCCGCCATCCACACTGCACACATTAGTAAATGTCTTACATGATAAATGCCCTGTCAATCAAGGAGAACGAGGAGCTGGCAGGGGGAGCAGTGGTGCACAGAGTAGCTTGGACATGCCCTCGGTGCACTTAACTACTAATTTGCATATGAATTAAAAGTACTTTTTCTCCAGAATTAAGCACTAAGTGAAAGGCATCATTACATTCAGTTGAGCTAGCACTACAATGCATTGTTGTAGATTTATCAAAACTGGTGTTATGGAAAATCCTCCTCCAGTTCTTGCACAACCCCTGCTGGTAATATATCTACTGTAACGTGGGCTACAGAAAGTGCTTCAGGCTACTTTCAAACTTGCGTTCACATTTTCCAGTATTGAGATCCGTCATGAGAAGCTACAGTTTTCTTTCCGTCCTGGGATGACGGATCCGTCTTGGCTATGTGAAAAGATAATACAACCGGATCCGTTCATAACAGATACAGATGTTGTATTATCAGTAATGGAAGCATTTTTGCTGATCCCTGCCGGATCCAGCAAAAACTCTAGTGTGAAAGTAGCCTTCGCTGTGCTTTGTCCATGTCGCTATGTGAGGCATCATTGGAATTACTTCACCTTGTGGAAGCTGCTGATTTTGGTGAGAGGACTGGTTTTACAGCACGCGGATACTTTCTGGTGCTGTTTTTCCTGACTTGTTGGTGTCATTTCTTGTTGCTTAGCAGTTGCTGTGACTCACATGAAGCCGTTATCTGTTTGTGCTTCCAGAATTGGAGCTTGAGACTAATTAAATCCCGAGTTCTTAGCTCTGCCGCGTTTTCCTGCCTCTGTAAATGTGTGACTTTGTAAATATAACTGTGGAACTAACATATTTTTTTGTTCTCTTTTTTTAACCCTTTTCTATGATATTGAATCTGTCTCCTTTTCCTCTCACTGCATCATCCTATCCCTTTTTGTCCTGTTCTCTGCATGCTGCTCTGCTGGTTCCAAGACCCTCCAGCCCTCTCCACAACCGGTCCAGTACTCCGCCAGCTCCTGCCCCCAAGTCCTCCTGCCAGTTTCACCTCCCCAGCAGTACAATCTGGTATATTCCCGTTCCCTCCTCCTCTTATTAATTGAATCACTGCTTGTATTAGTGGCTTGGGTATAGCTAGTTTGTCATTCCAAATGGGAAAATATTTTGTAGTTGAATAATTGGTGTAGCTGAAAAATACATAGTTTGTCATACTCTCCATGTCGTACTGTTTGCTGCCGAGAGCCAATCCATTACCGAAAGCCAAAACCCTGACGTGTTATTTATCATGTTAAACCGTTTTATTTTTTGATTATTATCAGTAACTATTTCACTTTTGGTTGTCTTTTTATGGTGTACCCTCTTTAAGGGGGTTTCTAAGACTTTCAACATGTTGGCCCTTAAAAATTTTTTTTTTAAAAACAAACCTTACCTCTTAAATGTCCTCCAGTACCACTCCGATCCCTGCTAAGTCTGCAATGCTCACGTGCCATTCCTCATTCCCATGTCCGCTTCAGCAGCCACATATGCATGAATGGCACTTGACCGCTGAGGCCAGTGGTTGCCTGCAGCGGCCATATGAACGATGAATGGCAAGTGGCCTGTGAAGCAGCGCGGAGACCAGAGCAGCCTAGTGGGACATTTAAAGAGAACCTGTACAATCTGCAGGCAGCATATTATAGAGCAGGAGGAGCTGAGCAGATTGATATATAGTTTTGTGAAAAAGGATTCAGTAAAACTTCTAATTTATACATTTAAAGGGAACCTGTCATCTTCGAAACACCCCCTCAACTAGAGTAAGCGTTGTATAGTGTAAGTGATGCCGAATCCGAATATGTAAGTTTTATCTTCATACTCACTTCCATTCCGACGCTGTGCTCTGACACAAACCGGCAGTAAAATACATTGAGTTGACTCTTCTTTGAGTCCTCTCCATTATGTGAGTGAGCACTGGAGTCCAGTGAGTGCATTTTACTGCAGGTTTGTGGGAGCACAGCGTCGGAATGGAAGTGAGTATGAAGATAAAACTTACATATTCGGATTCAGCATCACTTACACTATACAACGCTTACTCTAGTTCAGGGGGTGTTTCGGAAGATGACAGGTTCCCTTTAAATATCTGCTATTCCTGACTTCACCGGGGAGGTGTCCTCAGTGACTGACGGCTATGTATACACACTAATGGCGGGTTTACACCGGCTGAGGAGCAGCGGATTATCGGGAAGGAAGCATCCCTTCCTGACAACTGGCTGCTCGTTCATTGGGGGTGAAGAGCTGCATTTACCCGCAGAGATCACCTCCACAGTATGAGAATGAGCTATTGCTACTATGATTGCTCGTCCTCATACTGCTGTATTGTTTCTGGGCAGCAGACCACTGTTTAGTCAGCACAATCTGCCACCCTGAAACAATTTACTTGCCTGCATGAACAACCGTTTCATCCAAGCATTTTTTCTCGTTCATCAGGTGATCGGCTGCACCTTTTAGACGGGCAGATTGTCGGAAATGAGCATTCACAGGAACGTTCGTCCCCCATAATCTTCCCAACTATCGGGCTGTGTAAACCCGCCATTACACTGATAAGACAGTCCGTGTACAACTGCAGAGCAGAGATTTAAATGTATAAATTACAATTTTAACTATTCTTGGACCGCTGTAGAGTCATATGAATTAAAGGTCTCTTGGACTGTGTCTATAGCCTTTGAATTGGTTGCGTCACTACTAGGCTGTACGTTATACATAATGTTGATAGATGAAATATAATAATGGACTTACAGGTCATTTATTTTTTTACAGGCTGATGATTTAAATAGTCACTTTGGACAGATGACTTTAAGTCGCCAGGGCTCCTCTGAGGCGCCTGATCCCTCCACTGCCATCTATCAGTCTCCCCTTATCTCCCAGCATCCGCAGCAGGCTGGATTCATCATGACAACTGGGGGACAAGCCATCCCGGCAGCAGGCTACCCTTCCTCAGGGCACCCTTCTCCCACACAACAGGTCATCCCAACACAGGGTTTCATGCAGCCTCCACAACAGGTATGTGGGACTGAAATATTTATTGCTGGATAACATAGACCTTCATTATGACATGTTACAAATTATAAACTTGTTAGCTCTGTTCTTTGAGAAATATCCTGAGTCAACCCCAACTGTCTTTCCATCTCGGACTACTTTCTCAGTGTTAATGCTTGTTCTGTCGCTGCATAAGAAATGGTCATGCTCCTGCTGGAAAGATTGGAGAAGAACCCGTTTTCACTCTATGCCGTACAGTTTATGGCACAGTGGGAATGTACTCAACACTCAATGCCATACTGGCACCATAGCTGAGCCTATGCAATACGCAAGGGAACCGGCTGTAATACTCGCTGCAATGGCTCACAAAGGGTGGGGGCGACCTCTGTATCCCATCTGCACCCAACAACGTGATTGTAAGGTGCCGATGGCTGCAGGCTTAAAGCGGTTGTCCCACCTCAGCAAATGGCACTTATCATGTACAAAAAGTTAACGCTGGGCACTTACTAATGTATTGTGATTGTCCGTATTGCCTCCTTTGCTGCCTGGATTCATTTTTCCATCACCTTATACACTTCTTGTTTCCATGGTTACAACCACTCTGCAATCCAGCAACGGTGGCGCAGGATACGGCAGCAAGCCTGGTCTATGATAAATCTGCCCCTAAGAGTTTGAAAATTTCCTAATTGCCATTTTGAACGGGTGTTTTAAGGGTTTCTTATACATTAAGCCCCTTAAAGCCACTTTTTTCTAAACTTGTAAGCCTACTAATACTGATGACTATCCTCTGATCAATGGGGATCCCGCTGAACAGCTGTTTTAGAAGGCTCCGGCAAGTAAAATTTACCAGGAACGTAAAGTACAGTGGGTCACATTTGTTACAGGGGTTGTCTCACCTCCTTTCTTCAGCGCTGCAGGCCCGGACTTCTGGTGTTCTATGGGGGGCGGTGCCTGCGATCATGACTGGCAGCACAGGGCGGCAGCAGCGCTGAGAAGCGGTTATTCCCTATGTACCTCTGTGTGCACGCTCCTGCACTGTGACAGATCCATGGGGACAGGATCTAATGCGCAGGCATGACAGACTTTGCGCGGTAGCTCCCTCTATCCCGGCCACCATAAAGGCCAACATTATTTTCAGAGCGCAATCGCGGCCACCGCTGGTGTATTCGAGTGGTGGCTGTAATCCCTAGGGACGAGCAGAGTATAAAGACAAGGAAAATGATGAGAAGAAAGATCAGGCAGCAATATTGTAACAAAGCATATTAGTTACTTGTTTTCGGTTGGTACACATCATAAATGTCACTTCATATGATGAGACAACCCCTTTAAGACCGGCGTTTTAGACACTGGTCTTAATAAAGACCTATAGCTGGCCCCTCCATAACTTTGACGCAACCAGCTCAAATTGTAAGACAGCTTCCGAGCTGTCTTACGTTTAGACCATTTTCTGCGCCTAAAACAGGCGTAGAAAATGGTAAATAAGGCGGCCCTTCCCCGCCCATGCCACGCCCACAATTTTAGTCCTGGCGCAAGTAGGGAAAAGTCACAGATGGCGGCACAATTAACTGTTGTGCACCATCTGTGCCTGAAATATACCTAAATTAGGCTTATTTCATGATCGTAAATTACCCCCAATGTGTCCAGAAAAAAAAAATCTCAATCAAGCCTAGTTTTACATCTCTGGCAGCAATTCTGGCAGTTCTCCAGATCCAGCACTGTGGGCTAAAAATGGATAGCCCGTCTGCCCCTTTAACTTTTATGGGGTCCGGTGGAGATCCGGACGTCCTCTGGCAAATATGCAGAGAATCGGCTTGACAGAAACCTCTGCATGCTGCGGTTTGTGTCCAGCCAATTCCCGTCATTCTATGCCGGATCTGGCCGCCGGATCACAATGCTGAGAGATGTGAAAGTAGCCTAAAAGATTTTCAAAGTTAGCAGGTAAATTGACACACGTCCAATAAATTCCTGGTTTGAAATACTGTGTTGAAAAATTTCTTAAGATATTTTATAGTGCCCAGAGCTCAATTTTTCTGAAAGTTTCAAATTGATTAGCCATACATTTTAAAAGCTAATATACTGTTCTACATTGAAGTCCATGGTAGCACAGTATGCAGTACACCCCTTCAGACTGCCAGTATCTTATCTTTTAAATGCATACAAGTGACTTTGCAACTGTCTATAGTAGTTGGTCCACAGGTACCCGTACCTATCTGATATTGGTGGCATGTCCTACTGATATGCCATCAATGTCCCAGATGGGCTCAATAAAAAATTTTTATTCAGTTTTTAGGTCCAATGTATGTTGTGCTGATTCATTTCAAAATGTATGTTTTTAATGGTTAGTTCTCCTGAGCTCCCTCTAGTGGTAGTTGCAGGAAGTTAGCATGTTCTCTTCTATATTTGTGAACAGGGTGGGTTTAGAGCTCGACCACCATGAATATACACTAAATTAATAAATAATTCACCAAAAAAAATTAGATAGAAAAAAATAATAGTACCCGATAGTCTTTAGAAAAACAGCCGTTCAGTATTATGCAGGGCATGGTTTACACGCTACGTATTTTTGTTTAAATTTATCATTTAATGTTATATTATATTAGATGTTTAATGTATTAAGGGGAACTATATTCTGGTATGTTTGTGTTCCAGATTCAGGTCTCATATTACCCTACTGGGCAGTACCCAAACTCTAGCCAGCAATATAGACCTCTCTCACACCCAGCGGCCTACAATTCACAACGCAATCAACAGGTCACCCAGACGCCTCAGCAACCTGGTAAGAATGTGCTGACTACACGTATGCTTCTGTCATTTTAAATATGAAATGTGTCCGCTTTTACACCGCCGTCCTGTATAGAATAGCCCCTCCGGTCTGGAATGTATGATATGTTGTCACGCTGTTGAATGCAGATGGTTTCTTCGATTCCTACCTGCTCTGTACGTTTCTATGGTGTTTCCGGAGATTACAAATGCTGTGAATGTATTCCACCTCTTTAACCTTTGTGCATGCCCAGGACACTATTAATTTACATCTCACTAATTTACATTGTGCCCTCTTAGTAACTATATATCTTATGTGACAGGTATGCAGCCCATCATTTCCAACCAGCCGCCAACTTACCAGGGTATGATGGGTGTCCAGCAATCGCAAAGTCCTGCCATCCTGAACAGCCAGAGAGCCAGTGTTGGGAATCAAATGCAGAGTATGATGGTGCAGTACACTCCACTACCTTCATATCAAGTAAGTGTGTTAAAGGGGTTATTGGTGTTAGCGGGGGTCAGAGTGGCCTAAAAACATAAAAGAATCTGTATTTCCGCTGGCACTGTATGCTTTTCTCTTCTTCTGGCTTATATCTTGACACATGGAAAGTGCCACACAATGCCCACTCAGCCAATCGCTGGCTTAGGAATGTCACCGCTACCGTCGGTGATTGCCTGTGGCATTTCTTTGATGCTGATACAGGAGCCAGAAGTAGACAGCGTCAGGGACCAGGACATTTGGCGGTGGAGCGCTGGAGGCAAGTACCGTTTACTTAGTGTTTTTACGCCACTCTTATCCCCTCTTGCACACCACCTGTAATAGTAAAATATTCAGGAAAATAGTTTTCAAGATTCAAATTGATTATTTTGACATTTCCACAACTTAGCTTTGAAATGGGAATAGGAATGAATTTGGTCTTAGAGAAGGAGGGTGAAAAATTGTGCAGACTTAGTTTTCCTAGGCTCATTATGGGAAGTTTTTTTATATCTAACGTTTCACTTTCTCTCAGGTTCCAGTAGGAAATGAATCGCAGGGAGTTGTGCCACAATCCTACCAGCAATCTGTACTGGTACCAGCTAACCAGTCAGTGCAGGGAGCCATGCCAGCCGGAGGAATGCCAGTATACTACAGTGTTATACCACCAGCACAACAAAATGGCTCCAGGTACTGATGAACTGATGTTCATTCTAGAGCTGTCTGATAAAATTATTAAAGTCCTAGTGAACGTCTTACGACCAATTTCTTAACATGTCTTTGGTGGCCAGTATTCATTGTCACATATTTGTTCTGTCCTGTCCAGCCTGGTCTGTCTGCCAGTAGGCTGTGTGTGTGTGTGTGTATATATATATATATATATATATATATATATATATATATATGTACATATATTTACTATTTTTGTTAACTTTAACGTTTGTTAAATTTCTTGTAGCTCTTCGGTTGGATTCCTTCCTCCTCCAGGTTCTGAGCAGTACCAGATGCCTCAGTCTCCCTCTCCCTGCAGTCCCCCACAAATGCAACAACAGTATTCAGGTACAAGATTTCTTACCCTATTTAAAATGTAATATTCATATTAATTACAATTAAAGAGGACCTTTCACCACTCCTGACACGCCTGTTTTAATAGCTCCATGCATTCCCCATGTAATAACAATTCTGGAACATCTATTCTTATGGCTTTATGTTGTGCCATTCCTTTATTATTTGCACTAGAAGTTATGGATGAATTGCTATTTGCCTTCAGTAAAGGAACAGAGGGGAGGTAACCAGTTGGGGGTGTGTATCTGCACAGTCTGAACATGGCAGCACTGATTGGATAGAGTCAGTCTGTGCAGGTACACACCCCCAACTGGTCACCTCCCCTCTGTTCCCTTACTGAAGGCAAATAGTAATTCATTCATAACTTCTAGTGCAAATAATAAAGGAATAGCACAACATAGAGACATAAGAATAGATGCTCCAGAATTGTTATTACATGGGGAATGCATGGAGCTATTAAAACAGACGTGTCAGGAGAGGTGAAAGGTCCTCTTTAACACTCAGCTTTATTTTACATCTCAATGGAGTTCCTACATTTGGGGCTGCTTGGTATTCTATTGGCTTAAGACTTCTATAAGGCGGTTGTCAGCTGCCGAGGTCAGTCGGACAGATATATCGGACTGGGTTCAGTGCTCAGCTGAGCATACTACATTGTTACATGATTTGCTGGAGGTTTCAACACCTGGACTCCCACCTACCAAAACTCCTGACATGTCATTATGACAAGTCAGAAGTTTTCTGAAGTGACTCTAATGAGCCCTTTACACTGCTTAATGTTTGGGCATATTATCGCTGACAAGCGTTCGCACGAATGCTCATTAGTGATAATCTGCCAGTGTAAAGGTACCACCGAATAGCAAACTGCTTGTTCATCGGGTGATGAGATCTTAGGTGCGGACCCCTAAATCATCATTTTCCAGCATGTGTGATCAGTGATCTGTGGAGGACAGTGTTTCCTTCCCAGCAATCGCTTGCTACATCAGGCCAAGTAAAGGGGGCCCCTAGATATGTGTACAAGTAACAATATAATCACAGCCTCCAGTAACTGATTCCAGAGATCTATCCCCTCAGAGGACCACAGTCACTAGTTATTGACTTGCAGTATTTCACCGGTTAAGCACAGGCATGGGACGAAGCTGCTGTTTTTGACCACATCTCACCCCCCTCCCTCGCAAAATAAATAATGGAAATAGAACTGATCAAAAAGTCAAGTCATATGTACCCCAAGTGGTAGCCATGAAAACTGCAAGTCCTCACAGCTCCATTGACAGAAGTGTGAAAATGTTAGTAAACGTTTAGCTTTTTTTTTTTTTTTTTTTTTTTTTTTTTAGTGAAACATGAAAAAAATGTTATAAATTGGTATTGTCTTAAACATGCCAACAGTGGTGTAAAGGTAATGTGTGATTTTTACTAGACAGGTAGCGCCATAAAAGCAAAACACTTTTTTTTTTTTTTTTTTTTTTTAAATACTAAATGTTTCTATTAAAAATACAACTCATGCTGCAAAAAAAACCCTTGTAACAAACCATTATACTAATTTGTTAACAGAAAATTAAAAATGTATGGCTCTTGAAAGGCACGGATGGACAAATGAAAAGGTCGCCAGCATAATTGACTTGATCTTTAAGGGGTTAATAAGGTTTTCTTACCTTTGAAATACACTTGCGAGTTGTTCTTAAAGTTTAAAAGAAGAAAGTCATGATGGCGGCCAGCAATTGGCCTGTTCTCTTCATTAGATGGTTAGGCTGCCCCCCATACACAGCAGATGTAAGTCAGACTCACTTTCTAGTGTGTATACCCCCTGACTCTCCATGAAAGCGGATGTCCTGACTCTTCCCTAGAAGGATCAGGCTTGTGGGCTTTCAACCTGCCAGGTCCTGCTGTCCTCCAGAAGTAGTAGTGTCTGGTGGCAGCTTATCTCTCTCTTTCCATTGAATACATGGGTGAGTTCAGGGAAAAGTTAATTCGGCCATAGACTTTAGGTTTTTGCCAGCAGATATTTCTGGATCCCACTTATTTTGATTTTTATTTTTTTTTTATTTTCTTCAAATAACCTTAAGGGCAGTTTTACAAATTTGAGAAAATGTTGCTGCAGTTAAGGCCTGGGGCATCATGTGGCAAAACACTATTATGCACATCCATAAGTGGGCTTTCCCCATGAGCTCCTGCCTGAATTCTCATAATAGAGTATGAATTCCCAAGGTTTAAAAAAATAAAATAAAGTTTTAAAATTGGACTGCTAATTTAATGCATCACTAATCAATAGTACAGTGTACATGAGGAAAAACATTTCACTTACATTTGGCATTTTGTATTAGTTTTCCTTTTGTGTCTGGTGAAGGTCTATTTGCAGTTCTCTCAGACATGGTGGGTGGAGACTAGCTGCTATCCACTGCACACAAAAAATAGAGGAGAATCTACTGCCTTACCTTCTCTTATGCTGTAAGAAGTAGCCCCAGGTTCATGGAGGACTTTAAAGAAAGGTACCGACCTGTATGGTTGTGAATAAAGCCCTTGGGAAGTTTATATCTCAGCCCATGGAGGTACAGCAGTCTGTTTGTCTGTGTTCTCCTGCTTCCCTCTCCTTCGACTTGCACTGACGTGTAAAATGATCCTTATATGGAGTTGGTCCGTCTTCGACAAGGATTAAGATATTTTTCAAAGTGAAAAGCAGTTAGCAAGGGTGAGGAGAAGTAAACGGCTGATAACATGAGAACTAGACATTTTTCACTGATAAGACATATTACAAAGTTTCTTGTGGTCACTTGTACTATTGATTTATGTGAAAAGTTAGTAACCGCTCTGTGACATTTGTTATTACTATTTTTATTCTTGGTTTGCTACAGTTTCTATACTTTTGTTGGAATAAGCTGGTTTACATTTTCCACATAAGGTATAACTGCACACAGTGCTTTTGTGTTCTTATGGGGAAAAAAGCTTGTGGTGTATGAACTTATAGAAAATGGTGGGGGTTTTAGCACGCCACTAAGGGTGGGTTAATATTATGTTTTTCCCATCCATTTAACGTATACAAAAAACGTATACGTCCAACAGATGCCTCAGACTGATGCCACACAGTGACATTCATTCATGATAAAGTTCTATTGTTAAAAAAAAAAAAAGGACTGTGCAGGATACAAGAACATGGTGTGCTGTGTTTTTGTATCTTCTTTTGTAACATATACGTCAAACGGAGGCATACAGCATGACGTGAACCAACCCGTAAGGTTGCCTCCGTTTGACGTACACGTTAGAAAAAAATATATATAAAAACGCAGCACACCACATTCTTGTATCCCACACAGTCCAGTTAAAAAAATATACTTTTTTTTTTTTTTTTTTTTACAATGGAACTATATGGGAAACGGATGTCACTGTATGGCATCAGTCTGAGGCATCCATTTAACGTACACATGATGTGACCCATGTCAGATGTTTTAGGAGTTGAAAGTCACACTGATTTTTTATTTTTTTTGCAAAGTTGGTAATCCTAATGACTAGGGGCAACTTCTTTGTTAGTAGCGACTTTGGCAACAGCGACTGATGCCAGGCAGTAAAGTGAGAAGGGACATTTTCAATAGAGCCTGAGGTTGCATATCATTTTCCCCCTGTATGTCATATAGTATGCCATTGAGAATATTTTTACCTCATTTCTGAGTACAGCTTTTTTTTTTTCAGTAGTCTTGTAGATATTTACTATATCAGACATCGATAATGAATCCTGGTCACCTTGTTACACAGTTTTGTCGACATTCCAATAACTTTGTGGCTGACTGCTGAGAGATGACAGTCAGCTGTCACATTTGAGTCATTTTATGTACAGATTGCTAAAAATAAGGTGGGAATATGTGAAATGAAGCACTGAACATAGTCACCCATCTGCCTGATGGACAAGAGTACATATGGAAAGATGAAGCTAGCGGGAACATTCAGTTCTTTCTCTCTGGATTATAGGCTGCTTAACTTGTTGAATTTGAACACATTGAAATGTTACCCGAATGTAGGGTTCATAGAACTTTCTATATGAGTACAAAGGCTTATAAATGGATTACCATAAACCAGTGTGAAAAACATTCTTCTATCCTTATTGTAGGAGTCAGCCCTTCAACCCTGGGTGTGGTGGTGATGCAGTTGAATGTACCCAACGGTCCTCAAGGAACATCCCAAAATCCTCAAATGGTCCAGTGGAACCACTGCAAATATTTTAGTGTTGACCAGCGGCAGAAGCCTGAACATCTATACGGTGCAGATTCTAGCGCTCAGGTAGGCAGATGAAATAAGTCGTAACGGTAGTTATAGCAACATAGACCGCAAAGTACATACCCGTTTCTACCTATTTGTTAATGGCTTTGACGCATAAGAAATTTTAAATGAGAAATGCCTTTCATTAGCAGAAGTGGGGTGTTGATCTTAGGGCGGGCATATAGTTGGAGCAGCAACAATTTTAAGCCTCATGCACATGACCTTATCCGTTTTGTAGTCTGCAAACCACAGATCCGCAAAACACGCATACCGGCCGTATGTGCCACACACTTTCCAGTCCCACACTTCCTGGCCTACTGTAAAAATGCCTATTCTTGTCTGCAAAACAAACAAAAATAGCACAGGATCTTTTTTTAGGAGATACAGACAGCACACAGATGGCATCCATGTTCTGTCTGCTTTTTTTTGTGGCCCCATAAAAATGAATGGGTCCCCGTGCATTCGAACTTGGACTGTAAATACAGTTGTATGTGTGAGGCCTTAAAGAGGTTCCATAGGATGGGTGCTAAACGGTGGTCTCCTGTCTGAATGGAAGTCTTATGCCCCTTTCACATGAGCGGGAGACTCGCATGTCTCCCGCAACGTATCTACAGGGCTGGACTCGGCACGGACAGGGATCGCAGAGCATTATATGCGATCCCAGTCAGTGCCGGAGTCCAGCCCTGTTGATGCGTTGCGGGAGACATGCGAGTCTCCCGCTCGTGTGAAAGGGGCATTAGTGTGCATGCGTGACCACTGGTCTATTCACTATCCATGGGACTGCGAGAGACAGATAAGCACTAATCTCAATAGTCTCATAGAACCCCCTCAGTTCACACAGAAGTTTTGGGATCCCTCACTCTTTTGATGGGTGACATTCCTAGCAGAAGATGGCCTGTAATCATACATTTATCACCCATTTTGTGGGATGTTATACAGGTTGCGTCTGAGCCTCTTTGGGTTGCGTCTGAGCCTCTTTGGGTTGCGTCTGAGCCTCTTTGGGTTGCGTCTGAGCCTCTTTGGGTTGCGTCTGAGCCTCTTTAGGACTCCTACCTCAGGTATTGCATGAAGGGAAATATTCTACTCTTTGTAGTTACTCCTGCACAGTTTCCATTCCCTCAGAGCATGCACCCAACTAATAATATTGGTAATGTATTAGCAATGGTCCTCCAGCGTTCAGCTTGTATTCTGAGGGGGAACTTAGCAGTAAGTGTTCAGCACCACCACAAGAGAATGAAACACTACATAGTGACTGTTTATATCAGTCGTACATATAGCACAGGCCTTTTAGTAGGAGAGAAAGAGACACTTTTTGTAGTCACTTCTGCAGTATATGAGATTGGAGTTTCTAAATCTGGCAACCCCTTTAAAGGGGTTCTGCAGGTTTTAATATCTGATGATCTATCCTCTGGATAGATCATCAGTACCTGATCGGCGGCGGCCCGACACCCGGGTCCCCCGCCGATCAGCTGTTTGAGAAGGCAGCGGCGCTACAGGAGCGCCGCGGCCTTCTCAGTGTTTACCCGCAGGCCAGTGACGTCACGACTAGTATCACTGGCCTGGGCGGGGATAAGCTCCATTCACGTGAACAGAGCTTAGCCCCGCCCAGGCCAGTGATACTAGTCGTGACGTCACTGGCCTGCGGGTAAACACTGAGAAGGCCGCGACGCTCCTGTAGCGCCGCTGCCTTCTCAAACAGCTGATCGGCGGGGGCCCCGGGTGTCGGGCCGCCGCCGATCAGATACTGATGATCTATCCAGAGGATAGATCATCAGATATTAAAACCTGCAGAACCCCTTTAACAAAGATTTTTTTTTTCTATCTAGCCTAGTAACCTTATGAACAGTCCTATTACGTCTCCAGCACAGTCCCCAACACCTTCTCCAGGCTCCAGCATTAACAGTGTCTGCACCGGCCTCTCACCATTATCTGTCATCTCCCAGTTTCCTCGACCTGTTGGCCCAGGACAAGGTACATAGATAATATGAAATCTGTAGTAAAGACGCTGTTTGAATACGTATGGATCGTGTCACCCTTCCTTTTTCCTTGCAGGTGACGGTCGGTACTCTCTGCTCGGACAGCCACTCCAGTACAACCTTTCTGTTTGTCCCCCATTATTGCACAGTCAGTCGCCCTACTCTGCACAACTGGTACAGTTACACGGATATGTATGATGGTTAAATTCAATGTTCTGATTTTTAGCAAATGTTTAAGGTGTCCCTTACACAGCAAAGGCAGAAATGATGCCAGCTGTTTTCATACTTTTGCATTGATACCAATGTCTGATAGCTGGTATCTCTAAAACTGAACCCACAAATCGAAGGAGGCCCTCCATTCATTTCTATGGGAGTGACAGAGTTTTCCGAAGTCCCATAGAAATCAATTTGAAGCGCAGCCACCGCTCCATTCATTTCTATGGTGCTGACAGAAATAGCTATTTTCGGCATTTCCATAGAAACGAATGGAGGGTGGCCGCACATGTGTGGTCTGCTCTCCTTCACTTTGATAGCCAGAGGTTGGACCCATAGCTATTAGATATTGGTGACATATCCTAATGATCTGCTACCAATGTTTAAGATGACACAACCCCTTTAATGGGATACAGAAGTCCCTATGATACATTCTTTTGAACCATTTCTCTGTCAGCCCATATTTTAAGCAAACTGATTTGCTTTATTTATTACTAAATTAAAGAGTAACATTGACCAGAAATTAAAAGTTCAGTTGTAAGCATTTCTCATAACTGGGTGTATTAAAGTACTTACCTCATCAAGACCCTTTTCAGAATGCAGACTGGTGCAGCCGCTAAAACCTCCAGCAATCGGCTAATATTGCAGAGGAAGCAATGTAGTAATAAATTGCTCCTGCAAAAGATATATCATCAGTATCAGCAATAATTTGAGTCTATAGTGTACACTTAAAATTGAAAAATAGTAGAAAAAAAACGTTCCTATTCTGCTCCTATGCGATTGACTGACTTATTAAATATCTGTCTATTCTAAATTACTTTCTAGGAGCTAAGGCATGAATGTGTGAGCAGGAAGGGCAGGGCCTCACTGCACTGCTCTACAGTAGATGGTAATGATGTGATCCTTCCTATGATATGCCATCATGGCTGAGTAGCCTGACAGAAACGTTCACCAATATGTAGTACCTGCAACTGCCAGAACGTAATGTATAGTGAGTAGGGAGGAGCGAATTTGATGTTTTTATATTCGGGTTCGGTGGCAATTCTGTTTATGGATTCCGGTTTCACGGAATATAACGAAATTCTATGACGGAATGCATAACGGAATGTCTTTAAGAGGCATTCCGTCATAATAGAAGTCTATGGGCAGCATAACGGTTCTGGACGGGTTTTCGTTATGCAGGAGTCCCGTCCTGCATAACGTAGACCTCCTGGATCCGTTATGCTGCCTATTGACTTCTTTTATGATGGAATGCAAAACAGAATGCCTCTTGATAACGGAATCCATGACGGAACTGTCACCAAACCTGAAAACGTCAAGTTCGCACATTCCTTTATAGTCAGGCCTCGACCCCCTAGGCAGCGCTACAAGTGGAGGCAACCAGTCTTACTCACTAGGACAGGTTGCTGGTGGCCATTTTAATTCATTCCCAGAGAACCACTTTAGCAGCCACACATACACTTTACACGTCTGAATGTAGCATACCTTTATCAACATGTATATTTTCACTATGGAGGGAACACTGGCTATTGTAACCCATACTTGGTGACTCTACTTCTCCACTTGTATCTAGGCAGCTAGATGAGAGATAGAAAATAGTAGGAAAAACATAATGATGCCAGTTTGATTTTTTATTTTTCAATCCTCGGTGTTATTACGGAAACCCTTTCACAATGTATTTTTAAAGGAACATTAAACACCCCAAATAATAATATTTCTACCCTTATTTCTTCATCTCTTTATTTAGTTTATTTTGTCTCATATTACAATTACTACCTAGTTTTACTATATAATTGTTACTTCTGCTAGCCAGAAGTTACCAGCAATAGATTTCATTCTTAGTTACTTTCTTACTGCTTATTACATCTGTGTTATTTGTGTGGAACATTAGCTGTGAGTGAAGGCCCCTTTATACAGGCGACACAGCAGGCAGTTATCAGGAATGAACCGTTAATTCCTGGTATTTGCCTGCAGGAGAGGGTTGCATTCACATGTAGCAGTCACCAGGTAATCGGCTGCAATTTTACATAGCAGTATTATGAGGGACACACATTTGTATTAAGGGTTCTTTGGTGGCAATATAAGTCACACCTATTTCTTTTCTACTTATGTACATATACGTTATTTATTGGAACTTTTTGTATAAATAGACTGCTGTTAATTTAGTTAGATGCTTTATCTTTGTATTTCTGGTGTATGATATTGTGCATTTTCCATCACCTAGTTTGTATGTATCTGTGTGTGTATGTGTATGTATATACAGTACAGACCAAAAGTTTGGACACGCCTTCTCATTAAGAGTTTTCTGTATTTTCATGACTATGAAAATTGTAGATTCACACTGAAGGCATCAAAACTATGAATTAACACATGTGGAATTATATACTTAACAAAAAAGTGTGAAACAACTGAAAATATGTCTTATATTCTAGGTTCTTCAAAGTAGCCACCTTTTTCTTTGATTACTGCTTTGCACACTCTTGGTATTCTCTTGATGATCTTCAAGAGGTAGTCACCTGAAATGGTTTTCACTTCACAGGTGTGCCCTGTCAGGTTTAATAAGTGGGATTTCTTGCCTTATAAATAGGGTTGGGACCATGAGTTGTGTTGGGCAGAAGTCAGGTGGAGACGCAGCTGATAGTCCTAGTGAATAGACTGTTAGAATTTGTATTATGGCAAGAAAAAAGCAGCTAAGTAAAGAAAAATGAGTGGCCATCATTACTTTAAGAAATGAAGGTCAGTCAGTCCGAAAAATTGAGAAAACTTTGAAAGTGTCCCCAAGTGCAGTCGCAAAAACCATCAAGCGCTACAAAGAAACTGGCTCACATGAGGACGCCCCAGGAAAGGAAGACCAAGAGTCATCTCTGCTGCGGAGGATAAGTTCATCCGAGTCACCAGCCTCAGAAATCGCAGGTTAACAGCAGCTCAGATTAGAGACCAGGTCAATGCCACACAGAGTTCTAGCAGCAGACACATCTCTACAACTGTTAAGAGGAGACTGTGTGCAGCAGGCCTTCATGGTAAAATAGCTGCTAGGAAACCACTGCTAAGGACAGACAACAAGCAGAAGAGACTTGTTTGGGCTAAAGAACACAAGGAATGGACATTAGACCAGTGGAAATCTGTGCTTTGGTCTGATGAGTCCAAATTTGAGAACTTTGGTTCCAACCACCATGTCTTTGTGCGACGCAGAAAAGGTGAACGGAGGGACTCTACATGCCTGGTTCCCACCGTGAAGCATGGAGGAGGAGGTGTGGGGGTGCTTTGCTGGTGACACTGTTGGGGATTTATTCAAAATTTGAAGGCATACTGAACCAGCATGGCTACCACAGCATCTTGCAGCGGCGCTATTCCATCTGGTTTGCGTTTAGTTGGACCATCATTTATTTATCAACAGGACAATGACCCCAAACACACCTCCAGGCTGTGTAAGGGCTATTTGACCAAGAAGGAGAGTGATGGGGTGCTACGCCAGATGACCTGGCCTCCACAGTCACCAGACCTGAACCCTATCGAGATGGTTTGGGGTGAGCTGGACTGCAGAGTGAAGGCAAAAGGGCCAACAAGTGCTAAGCATCTCTGGGAACTCCTTCAAGACTGTTGGAATACCATTTCAGGTGACTACCTCTTGAAGCGCATCAAGAGAATGCCAAGAGTGTGTAAAGCAGTAATCAAAGCAAAAGGTGGCTAAGAACCTAGAATATAAGACATATTTTCAGTTGTTTCACACTTTTTTAAGTATATAATTCCACATGTGTTAATTCATAGTTTTGATGCCTTCAGTGTGAATCTACAATTTTCATAGTCATGAAAATACAGAAAACTCTTTGAATGAGAAGGTGTGTCCAAACTTTTGATCTGTACTGTGTATAGATATATAGATATATATATATATATATATATATATAGATATATATATACATACACATATATGTTATGGGTGGTTCTTTTGCCTCCTATTTTACAATTTGGCAATTTTTGTAGGTTATGTCCTATTTAATATATTAGATAAGTTATTATAGGTTTGTGTAAAATATCATCGAGCCTTGTCAGTCGGTTTCAGCTGAAGATGGAGCAGCTCAGCAGGAGATTAACCATGTGTTCTCTGCAGGATTTCTGTAAGGCCTTCTTTCAGGAACCTGCAGAAAATGTTAGACTGACAACCAGTGAGGGGGCAAGGTGTTTTTGGTGTAATGTTATCATTTATTTCTAGTTTCTCACTATTAGATTTTGTCAAACTTAGAAACCCATTAGACATGTTGAATCATTAAATGATACCTGTATGTGCATGTATTCTCATGGTTACTTTTTTCTTCCATCCTATGGTGCTGAATGGACAGACAGGGATGAAGCATGGAAACCGGGGAAAGAGGCAGGCCCTAAAGTCAGCATCTACAGACTTGGGTACAACAGACATAGGCAAGTACAACTCCATTTCATTTCTATAACTTGTGCTACTAGGTCATGTCCATTTTATTCTTCCTATGTATTTGTACTTTTCTAACATTATTCACACTCTTGAAACGCTACTCCAGTCAGTAGTAATGGTGTAGCATGAATGCTCAGTAGTTACTGGGACTTGGAGCACAAACTAGTATTCTCCAATTTGGATAGTAGACCAGAGAGGAGAACACTTAAACATATCTGTTATTAATACAACTAAAATACTACATACAATAGAGCCAGAGAATTCTAGGCCAAACTGCAGTGGCTACTACTTAGCCCTGATGCACTACAAGGACCCGTTATTCACTTGCCTTAACAGTTGGTTTATAGCAGGGTGACCATAATGAGAAGGATGACCACCGTAGTACATCAAAAACCTGTATGCCATGCTTGTCTATAGAGCCTAATTTTACCCAATGGAGGTCAAATGTGTGTTTTCAGGCTGGTACAGTTTTGTTGTTTTTTTTTTTTTTGTTTTTTGCATTATGGTATAGCATATTAGACAGGTGAAAAAAGTTTACTGCGCATGTACTGTGTATATGCGTTGTATTTATTTATTTTTTTTAAACAATGGGAGCCGATTAGCAGATAACCCACTTAAAGGGGTTGTCCGGGTTCAGAGCTGAACGCGGACATACCCATATTTTCACCCAGGCAGCCTCCATGAATTGAGCATCAGAGCAATTCATGCTCCGATGCTTTCTCTTGCCCTGCGCTGAATCGCACAGGGCAAAGGCATTTTCAGGAGTTCTGGTGACAAACCGGGCTCCTCTTAGGGCTGCCAGGCGGAGGCTTCCGTCCAGCAGTGAGCCTGGTGACGTCACAGGCTTTAGTGCTGCCCTAGCCTGTAAAGCGGCTAGAACAGCACTAAAGCCCGCCCATCAGAGCCCTTGCCCTGCGCGATCCTGCAGGGGAAGGGAGAGCATCGGAGCATAAAATGCTCCAATACTAACATCAGGGATGCTGCCTGGGTGAAATTATGGGTATGTCCGGGTTCAAAGTCATAAACTTTGCATCCTTCTGTAGGAGATATATGTTGGGAGATCCTTCTAATATAGGCTGCGAACTTGTTGAGAATAGATCCTAAGCTGTAGACAGTGAGCAGGATTTGTAAATTTGATTTTGCTAACTTCAGACAGACATGAACATATCTTAGCTAAACAGTAGATTGAAAAGAAATGTTACATTTGATGCAATCACTGTCTTTTTTATGCAGTTATTGATAGCATCTCTGGATATTTTAATGTGTGTTTTTCATAAATGTTTTCTTCTTCCCTTATTCCTCTCCTACAGTTCTTGGCAGAGTTCTAGAAATCACAGACCTCCCAGAGGGCATCACGCGAGCGGAAGCAGGCAAACTTTTTACACAGCTGGCAATGTCTGGGGCCAAAATACAGTGGCTGAGGGACGCTCAGGGTCATGCCCCAGGGCCTAATGGTGACAACCATGGACCTGCAGAAAATGGGCGCCAAGTTCACAACACCGACTTGGCAGCCTTTTATACCATCGTGGCAGTCTTCCCTAGCACCATGGCAGCACAAAACGCCTCAGTGCAGCAAAACAGTCCGCTCAGCCGCTTCAAATTGCGCAGCATCAAAAAGAACTATGATTTGCGCATACTGGAACGTGCCAGCTCGCAATAGCGTGTGAAGACGGGTGGGGGAAGATATGAAAGAAGGGGACAAGAGGGCTGCAGCAAAGACCCGGAGGAGTAAAATATTTCTCCCCCCTCTTTTTGTCACACTTCTTCCTCTTTTCCCTTTCCACCCCAAAAGAAGCACACTGGACTTGATACAGCCTTTCCCTTTCTAACTCCACTTCCTCCGTGCACCTTTATGTTCTTTCAGAAGTTCCCTTTACGGTTGTACATCTCTCGTTTGTCCCTTTTCTCATTTTATCCTCTCAGCCGAACTCCTGATTCGCTGTCCAGTACTCATACTATGTAACTCTCCCCCCTTTACTACTTTGCTTTTTTTTTTTATTTGCACGCTTTCTTGTTGACAGGCTTTTTACTTGTCCTTCAACACTTCATTTTCTTCCAGTGTCACCATGCTGTTCTCGTTTCTTGCACATTCTCGATACTATATATATATATATATATATATATATATATATTATATATATATATATATATATATATATAATTTTCTTCCTCTTTTAATTCCCTCCTCTGCGGTACTTTTCATTTAGACATAACCCCCATTTTCTGATCGTGAGCAGAAATGCTCTGTAGCGGGTATAAAACTGCCATAGGGTAACAGAAAGACGGTAACTTTTTTTTTTTTCTTTGGCCCTGCGTGGAAAACTTGCCTTTTTATGTTTTTTTTTTCTTGGAGTTGATTGTCCTGAACATTGTATAGATTTTTCTTTTTTGGTTTTCTTCATTATTTTTTTTTTCTTTGTTTTGTTTTTTTATGCTTGTGAGAGTACATTAACATGGGTATTTATTTGCACAAATGGGCTGTACTCACTGTAAATTTTATTTAATCCAATTTTCTTTTTAAATATGGAAAAAAAAATATGTGTCACATTAAGTGTGTCCCTTTCTTTATAGTTTTGGTAAAAAAGAAAAAAAAAAAAAACAAGATTTATATTGTGTTATGTATCTTGGTGTCATTCTCTCATTGCTGCTGCTGCAAGCCACTCACATGCAATTCAGTAATCCATGAAATCCAAAAAATAAAAAAACAGAGTCCAGGTCACTGCTACTATTAGGCCTCTTTCATATGAACGATACGGATGCGTTCAGGGCGCATTCAGTGAAACTCGCACCATTTTGCAGGTAAATTCGGTCAATTTTGTCTGCAATTGCGTTCAGTGTTTCAGTTTTCAATCAGTTTTGATGTATTTTTTGCGTGTGAAAAAAAACTTGAAGATTTACCGACAACATCTTCTAGCAACCATCAGTGGAAAAACTAATTACTTCAGGATGCAATGCATTTTTCCCTGAAACCCCATCCACTTCTATGGGGCCAAAGCTGCGTGAAAAACACAGAATGTAGAACATGCTGTGATTCTCACACAACGCAGAGCTGATGAGTGAAAAAAAACAAAAAACGCTCATGTGCACAGACCCTTTGAAATGAACAGGATTCAGTGCGGGTGCTATGCGTTCACTTCACGCATTGCACCCGCTCAGAAAACTCTTTCGTGTGAAAGGGGCCTTAAAGGGGCTTTCCAGGACATCGATATTAATGGCCTATGCTCAGGTTCGGTCATAGCTATCTGATTGGTTGAGTACTGAGAGTTGGACACCCAACAATCAGGTGAGCACCATGGCCTCTTCCCAAGCCAGGGACATCATGTTCTTTGGTCACATGGCCTAGGCGCAGGTCGAGTCCATACAAATATTTGGGCCGGTGCTGAAATTCCAAACACAATAATGTACAAGTGATCAGCGGAGGTAGTAGGAGGTGGATCCAGCAAGTAAAATCATATATTCATATCTTCTTTATTGACAACTGTGTACATTAAACGCACATCATAATCTGGTCTTAGACGTTTTTTAATATGAACAGTTATCAATAAAGATGATATGATTTTACTTGTTGGATCCTTCTCTTCCAAGCTTTCTCAGGGTGTGGACACACCTTAGGATCAGAGTCTACAAGCTATTCTCTCAGGAGCTGGACATCCACCGCTAGTAGTTGATGTTGAGGAACTATCCTGAGGATAGGTCAGCAATATCAAACTCCTGGAAAAGTTTTATTTAAAAGTTTTATTCAAAATAATCTGTGCAAAGCATTTTGGAATTGATCTACCTCCTTCCTCAGGTACATAATAACAACAACGCAAGAGTGACTCTGCTTTTCTATTTTTTGGATTTCTTGAATGTTCCAGGGACCTTTTTTGAGATTCCCTGTAGGTTGCGTCTACACCTAGTGGATACGTGATCCATGCCAAGTGCGTTCCAGTGTTGTGCCTGCTCTTGGCACCGTTCTGGTGAGGATATCCATTTCTCTGCTGTATTATCTCTCATTTGTGGGATCTCGCACTATGAAGCGCCTCCACTGATTTGTCTTTTTGTTATGCAATTCAGTAAGTCAGTGCACTGGATGCAGAATTCTGACCACACATACTGGTATAGATTACTAATGTATGGCAGAGCGGAAACCTATTACATATTGACATGACTGCTGGGTTTTCATGAAAGTCTTTTTGAAATGGAAATCTATTTGTAAAAATTATGTTCTCCAAAGTCACAATGAACACTGTACAGTAAAGTACCTCTATATTTACTAAATTGATGAAGTTGCCCAAAATCTGAGGCCACAGAAGAAAGGAAGCTATCTCTGTACTTGCCACCTGCATGCAAAAAAAACGTAAAGGGGTTTTCCGTGAGTTAACGTCAGTATCTGATCAGTGGAGGTCAGACACTCAGGACCCCTGCCGATCAGCTGTTTGTGAAGGCTTCAGTGCTCCCATGAGCGTTGAGGCCTTCTCTTAGCGTTTCCTAGGCCAGTAATGTCATGTTCATTGGTCATGTGGCCTAGGAGTGGTTAAGCCCTGTTCATGTGAATCAGGCTGAGCGCCATACCAAGTACAGCTGCTGTACAATGTACGGCGCTGTCCTTGGTGAGCCGAGAGAAGGCCTCATTGGAGTGCCGGTACCTTCTCCAACAGCTGATCAGCGGGGGTCCCGAGTGTCGGACCTCCACCGATCAGATACTGATGACCTATCCTGAGGACAGGTCATCAGTGGTTAACTCCCGGAAAACCCCTTTAAAATTTTAAGTTTATTTATGTAAAATTTACAACATAAGCTTTATACAAACATTTTAACATTTTACACCTATTGTAGTATTTTAATAAGGTCTTGTATTGCAATTCTTGCTTTATTTATTCACGGGATGCAAAACCTAATAATGAATGAGTAATAATGAGAGTATACGGATGCATATCCTCAGAATTCTCTCTGTTCATGCTGGAGCAACTTTGGCCAGGGTTAAAATGAATCTGTCTGCTCCGAAACACTCCCTAAACTAGAAAAAGCAGTGTATAGTATCAGTGACGCTGAGTTCAATTATATAATTTTTTATCTTCATACTTCTGCTTCTACTTTTTGACACCGTGCTCCTACTACCTGAAGTAAAATGCATTGAGAGGACTCCTGAGCTCTTGTACATAATGGAGAGGACTCCTGAGCTCATGTACATAATGGAGAGGACTCTAGGTGTCCTCCTAATGTATTTTATTGCAGGTTTGGAGGAGCACAGCATTGAACCGCGAGGATGAAGTTAAAAATTACATTATTACGCTGTTTACGCTAGTTTCAGGGGTGTTTTAGAGGTGATAGACTCCCTTTAAACTAGGGATATGAGCGTATTTTTCCTAGCTTTCAATATTCACAAGATAGGTTATTAATATCTGATTGGTGGGGGTCAGACTTCCGAGAACCCCTGCCGATCAGCTGTTTGAACAGGAAATGGAGATTGTGCAAGCGCTACTTTCTCTTCAAGATTACACTAGGCATCGTCTTGGAAATATCAGCAGCACTATGTAATTACACCACGTTCCAAATTATTATGCAAAGAAGGATGTTCCACATTATTAAGCAGGCCACAGGTTTCAAGCAATATGGGAAAGAAAAAGGATTTCTCTGCTTCAGAAAAGCGTCAAATGCAAGGCCTTGAACAGGGTATGAAAGCATTAGATATTTCACGAAAATGTAAATGTGACCACTGTACTGTAGGCAGATTTGTGGCTGATTCAGAGCACAGACAGCTTCATGCAGATAAAGGCATAATGAGGAAGGTTTCTGCCAGACAAATTCATCGGAACGTGTGCCTGCCATGCCCATATCGCGGTTCACAATATATGGGCACCAGCCTTATGCACACCCATTCACTTGAATGGGTCTGCAATCCAGAAGATATGAAGCAGGCGGCCATGGAGTGCTTTCGTGGCATTTCGTGCAGTGCCTCTGCACCACAAAAAAAATAAAATGCTCTATTTTTTGAAGTGCGGGTGGATCGCGGACACAATTAACGGTTGATGACTTGAAAATGATATTGACTGTCATGTGCATCAACCATTTGGGAAAATACGAGAAAAATCTCATTTGCATAATAATTTAGAACGCGATATACACGTGCTTTTTCCATTCACTTGAATGAGATGAGCCCCTGTAATGAATCTGCCACTGCTGCAGGAGAGACAACGCACAGTGTAATCTTGAAGAGGAAGCAGTGCTTGCATGGGTGCCACTTCCTCTTCAAACAGCTGATCTCCAGGAGTTGGACCATCACTGATCAGATACTGATGACCTATCCCGAGGACAGGTAATCAATATGTACTGGCTGCACAACCCCTTTAAGTAAACAGTCTCCTGACCACCAGTCTAAATTTTCTAGCACTGCTGTTGCGTGCATATAGATTTACTGGATTTCCATAAAGAACAAACAAGATCAAAGAGGGATTTGTCCTGGAAAGTGTGGGTAACATGGATTTACATTTTTATAAAGCCTAAGGACACCTGTTGATCACATTTTTATTGCTTTATCTCAATTATGTAAGTTGTTGTTTTTTTTGCTTCAAATTGCACGTATTTCTTTGTTTAGCACACTGCACTATTCGCTGTTGGTTCTATCATACTGGCTTTCTTGAGGCTTATCTCTAGCCATTCTCTCCTCTCCTGGGCAGTTATTTTTTGTATTTTTATCAATTCAGACAGAATTCAGCAAATTATTACTCAGGAGAGTAGAGAGAGGAGCTGGAGACAAGTCCTCAGAAAGCCCATTTGACCAGTTTAGCACAGAATGGACTTCTGTGCAGCTTGCTATGTTTTGGAATACATACAAGCTGCGAAAGCCAAACAACATTTCTAATAATACCAATTAAAAGAATGTTTTTTTTTTTTTTTTATACATGATTTGATTCAAAAAGTGATCAAAGGTGTCCATAGCCTTTAATTAAACAGGAGTCTGGAAGTATTAGGCCCAACTACTTGCCGTTCCATTTATTTCCAATGCCCTAACAATGTCTCAATATTAGTTCTAGAAAAACACAAATTATAAAACACTCCGCTCCCAATGTGCCATGTCTCAACATAGAATTAATTGTATGGGTGTGCTAGTTATACGTAAATTAATTCTTCATTATCATTATACAAAATTGAAGACACCCCCTTGACCAGCGCTATCTGGTTCCTACGTCTGTAGGAATTACTACAAATTGTTTAAGTGGTCTATGAAATCCATGATATATATTTTTTTTTCACTCATAAAATGTAAAGTAGAAGGAATGGTATGAGAGTAGAGTTTTCCATAAACAGTGCCACTCTTCTTCATTAGCTGTGAATGTCTGATTGCATAAACAGCGGCACTGTTTTTAATGGTGAGAAAAGCAGGTCATTTTTTTTTTCTTTTATGTCTTTAACCCCTTAAAATGGTTGTTCTCCTTTGAGGACATTTTTGGCAAACACGGGGTTACGACCATTTTAAGGGGTTAAAGACATAAAAGAAAAAAAAATACCTGCATAGTGAAGTATACTTACCTGCTTCCCAGCACTGGCTCCCTGTTCCTTCTCTCCCTGACATCAGCTGCTCCGCTGCATTCCCAAGATGAAAATTGCCATGTTGATGCCGCTAGAGCCAGTCGCTGGCTACAGCGGCGACCTGTTCTCCTAGCATCATGTCAAATGGTTACATGACGCAAGGGGAGCAAGTTACCGTTGTGGCTGGCAATTGGCTGCAACAGTGTCAGAATGGAAGTTTACATCCTGGGAGCGCAGCAAAGCAGCCGGGGTGAGAATGAGTGGGAAGTAGGTAAATGTGCTTCCTTTCGCAGGTCTGTCGGGGAGGTGGGTTGCTTGTTTTTCACAGGACAATTTGCACTTTCTAATGGCACCATTTTATGATGTTTTGGAAATCTGGAAAAGAAATTCCAAATGAGATGGAATTGGAAGAAACGCAATGCCATTACAGTTTTGTTGCTTTTGTTTTTACCATATTTCCTATCCAGTAAAACTGACCTTTTAAAGGGGTATTCCCATCATAGCAATGGGGGCATATCGCTAGGATATACCCCATTGTCTGATAGGTACCGGTACCTACAAGGAGAACGGAGCGGGGAGAGTTGTGGCTGGAGGACCCTGGATTTCCTGGGGTCCTTCCACCACCAAGCGTGTTCCCATAGAAGTGAATGTGAGCGGCCCCTGCTCCCATTCATTTCTATGGGGCAGACAGAAATAGCTGAGCCAGCGGCTATTTACGGCGGCTCCATTGAACTGAATGGTGGGTGGCTGTGCATGCGCAGTGTGCCCTCCATTTCCTCGCTCTGTTCTCATTGTACTTGGGACCCACGCCTATCAAACAATGAGAGCATATCCTAGTGATATGCCCCCATTGTCTGTGATGGGACAACCCCTTTTAACTTCATTCTCTGGGTCAGTATAAGTACAGCGATGCCAAATTTATATAGTTTTTCTTGTGTTTTAATACTTTAAAAAAATTTAAACTTAAAAAAATTATTTTTTTCTTTGCAGATCGTTTGCATCTATGGAGCTGCATGAGGGCTCATGTTTTGCAGGCAATATGTATATTGTATTGATACCATGCTGTTATGGCAGCATTTGTATATTAATAGTTTGGGGGTTTAGGACACGGAGATATCCATGAACTTTTTTAACAGGATAGTGATTTAAAATGTTATATTATAATCAATATATTTATATTAATATATAATTTTCTTATTTTATTTTATTTTTTTTATAGTTTTAAAAAAATTTAAAGGGAGCCCGTCACCATGAAAATGCGAAGTAATCTGCATGGTGTCTGAGATGAAGGCAGCATGTTATAGAGCAGGAGTAGCTGAGTAGATCAGTATTTTTGTGGGGGAAAAAATTAACTATTAGGGTCTATTCAGACGTCATGTTTTTCTTTCCTGATCTGCATCCGATCCGCAAATCATGCGGATAGGATGCGGATCCATTAATTTCAATGGGTCCTGAAAAAATGCGGATGCTGTCTGCATCCGTTCCGTTCCGTTATGCGGTTCCGCAAATAAGATAGAGATTGTCCTACTTTTGTCTGCATATGCATATGCGGTCTGTGATCCCATTATAGTCAATGGGTCCGCAATTGCGGATCCGTTTCCAGGAAATAGAAAGGAAATACTCTACGAACATATATTCCTCTTTCCCCTTTTTTGTGGAAAAACGGAACAGATGCGGATGTACAATTGGTAAAAACTGAAGGTTTTTGAACACGGATCCGCAAAAAACGGACCGAAAATCTGGAAAAGAAAAATACGGACGTGTAAATGAAGCCTAAGGCCTCGTTCACACTCCAGTTATTTAATCAGTTATTTCCATCAGTTATTGTGAACCAAAACCAGGAGCTGGTCAAAAACACAGAACAGGTGCAGATCTTTCCATTATACCTTATGTCTGAGTAGGTTTCACTACTGGTTTTGGGTCACAATTAGTGATGGAAATAACTGATTAAATAACTAAAGTGTGATCTCAGCCTAAGGCTACATTCACACGACCATTGTTTTCACGGCCTCCGAGTCGCATATTTTGTGGCTCAGATCTGGACCCATTCATTTCTATGGGCCGCAAAAGATGCGGACAGCACGCTGTGTTCTGTCCGCATCTGTTGCTTTGTACCGTGGCCCCGCAAAAAAAAATAGGACATGTCCTATTCTTGTTCGCAATTGCGGACAAGAATAGGCATTTCTATGATAGCCGCAGCATGTGCGGTCCACAAATTGCGGAATGCACATGGGCCGGTATCAGTGTTGTGCGGATCTGCAAAACACAACGGTTGTGTGAATGTGGCCTAAGCTGTATTTCATCATTTAAAATTTCTTGCTCATCTGGGCTGTGAAGTCCAGGAGAGGGAGTTCTATCAATGATTGACAGCTAGGCTTTGGGTACTAACAGTCATAGCACGGAAGGCTTGTCAATCACTGGATAGGATGCCTATGACTTGAGCCAGAATGAGCAGGGATGATAAAATGGGCAAGTTTTACCTGAAGATTTTTTTTTCCCTTTGCCCGTTTAAAAAGTATACGAATATGACATCTTCTCGCGCTCCTTCCCTGTTCTAACTGACATGCTACATTCATGCATGCAGGCACCTATGGCAGATTACTTCACAATTATTTTAAAATGGTGACAGTTCGCCTTTACAGTTAAAAAAAAATAAATCTAATATTATATACTGAGATATATATTATATATATTATATATATATTATATAATATTATATTCTTTCAGCAGCAGACACCATGCTCAAGATGTGTGACAGGTTCCTTTAAAGTTCTGTCACCATTCGAGCTCCCCTCTTTTGTTGATCCGATGCTCCATCCCTGAGTTATGAAACCTTTTCTTAATATGCAGATTAAAGGGGCTGTCTCACTTCAGCAAGTAGCATTTATCATGTAGAGAAAGGTAATACAAGGCCCTTACTAATATAGTGCGATTGTCCATATTGCTTTCTTTGCTGGTTAGACTCATTTTTCCATCACATTATACACTTGGGTTTCCATGGTTATGACCACCCTGCAATTCAGAAGCGGTGGCCGTGTTTGCGCACTATAGAAAAAAAGCACTGGCCTCTAGTGGCCAGAAGCACACATAAGCCGGCGCTTTTTTCCTATAGTGTGCAATGGCACTACCCGGAACATGTTCCATACATTGGGCACGTGGTCCTTGTCCGGTTTCAACCAACAATGCTTGCAAGTTGTGGCTGCGCAGTCAGGCAGCCTAGGACGGTGTGAGCTGTCTATGCCCAATGCTGTCTGACTTCACAGGCGCAACAACCGTACATAGTGGGTTGAAGCCGTGTTATGATCACGTGCTTTATGTATGGCACTTGATCCCAGAAGTGCCCGCAATATAATTAGACTGGGGAGCACAGCGCTTGTAATGTAAAGGAAAAAGTTCATCATAATACAGTTATTGGAAGACTTGCCACTGGGGGCAGCATGAGATTTTTTTAAAAAAAAGCAAATAACCAGATAACCTCTTTTATCTTCAAATAGTGATACGTGGTAAAATGTTAAAATATATACCTCAAGCAGCTACTCAACGGTATACCCCTTGTGGTCAGCAATGGCAAGCAACAGGACATATTTTATGTGCGTTCAAATCAGGTGCAACTTTGAAAGTGTCAGGTCTATCTCAGAAACCTATTGGGAAATGAGATGCTACGGTTCCTCACTGCATCACAGCCACGCCGTTTGTTCATATCTAGAGTTGAGCGAACGTGCTTGTAACGAGCACTGTACTGCTCAGATCCCCTGCGCTTGAATGGCCACAGACATCCGGATCCGTCCTCACCTGACTGTAAGTAAATGGGGGCGGATCCGTTTGGTATGACACACGAGTGGGGTTGGCCACTTTCTGGTTATCGTTGACCATTGTGTTTGTGAGATAAGTATATGGCACTTACTAATATAGCGTTTGTTAAAATTCTGCACCATTTCATATAGTATGCCACCTTATACATGAAATCTTTTATGCTGTCCACATAGAGGTCCTGTCCATAAAATGGCTGCTGATGGAGGGTCATTAAACAGAATTTGTGGTTTTCCTCCAAATTAAACCTAAAAAAAGGGGGGGAAATCTCTAAAGAAAACATGCTAATAAAAAGTCCTAAGTGTCAAGTAAAAAACATTGTGGTAAAAAATTATTTTGGTCGTCAAACAAAAAAAAGTTGGGGTCACCAAACCACCGCATTCACAAAATCACAAAAAAAGTCCTGGACATTCAGACCTTTTTTAGGTCCTGTCATGAAAGGGTTAAATCGTACCAAACCTGCATTAATTAGTAGTACAATGTGTGTACATGAGTACATTTACTGCCAATGTATGTGGTATTTTGTAGTATTTTTGTATACTAGACCTTTAATTTTCAGTTTGCCCAGAGATGGTGGGTGGAGACTAGCTGCCATCCACTACACACAGAAAGTGGAGGATAATCTGCTTCCTAAACCTCTCTTACTGAGAAGCAGCCTCAGGATCATGGAGTTCACTACAGATACAACCATACATATCAGTAACTAACGCACACGGGCTGAGAGAGAATCTTTCTATTTAGCTGCAACAGTCTCTTTGTTGTCTCTCCTGGAGTCCTTTCTCACTCAGCTCATGCTTACTCCTCCTCCCTCCCCTGTCCATAGACTTGTGTTGAAATATGTAATATGAGCCTTCAGTGAGTTGCTTCTGTCCTGGATTCATTTAAAGCATATTTCAAAGAGAACAGCATTTAAAGGAAGTCAGGAGGTAAACAGCTGATAACATGAGAACTAGACATTTCTCTCTGATAAGACATATGCAAAGTTTTTTATGGTCACTTGAATTATTAATTTATGTAAAGTTTTGTGAAAGTTAGTGACAGTTTAATTCTTGTTTTTTTTTTGTGGGCTTGATATACACCCAAAGTTTTGGAGTTTTTACTAACATTTTTTGCCATACTGAATGTTTTGTACAGTCAAGTATGCTGCAGCTACACATTTGCTTTTATATGACTATCCCTATATACGTTTGTCCGGTACTAACAATTCTTTCTTATTTTGTTTCTTTTTTGCAGTTTGTGTTCATGAGATGTAGTGCCTTTAGGATTACATCTGTGGCTCATGTCAGCCTCCTGTTGATATGCAGAGGCAAAGATTTGCATTTCATAAATATGGATAAAAAGTACCCCCACTTGGCTAACGTAAATCACAAAGTGATGCAGACAGTTAATGTTTATGCCGAAAATACTAAATTATACGCATACCGTTACACCACTAGTGTGAAATTACAAACTTACAAACTCTTTTGGATATATATATATATATATATATATATATATATATATCTTATAGTACTTTCTTAAAGTTGCCTATGAATTTTTTAGTGACCTGTTTTCAAGCCTGTGATGAAAGAAGACACATAAGGAATGCCTCCTTTCTACATGCCATGTAGAGTGTCATCTTAGAAGACAGAATGCTTACAGCAATTTTTGGAATCCTCTAGGCTTCCAGAGGAATGCATGGAATGCATCCTAAAACAATCAGAATACAAGTTTTTGTTTTTTATTCGGACACTGTATGAGCTTTCAATAACTGTCAGTTATCAGTAGCCCAGGGCAATGAAATGATCTAGAGTGACGTAGAACACTTTCTAGCTTGTCTCTTCCATCAGTGTAATTCTTGCTTGGGCCTACAGCAGCCATATTACTGGTAGCTTATGAAGTCTCCGATTTCTCTGTGTCAGCCTTAACATCTCAGCTGTCCTGTCACCTCTACACTTGTCACTCCTCCTCATTCAAGGAGCAGTTTATCGTTTTGCTATCAGTGAGGAATGAACTAGTGATCTCTGCCCCAGATCTTTGCTTTAGTTCTTCTGAAGATTAAGCTATTTAGTGGATTTATACCTAAAAGCCTCAGGTAAGAAACATTACAGAAGTGTATTCTGGCCTCCACTGAAATGGTTTTACTTTTATACTTCAGGTAGTCTTCGGTGATCTTTTATATAGATTTTTCTTTAATGTATATGTGTTCCGCTTGCTAGCTAATGTTGATGGATTCCATTGATTTGGTCTGAATCGTTACAGAATAAGGTGTTTTTGGAACACCTTGACTAACTGAAAACAAAGGACAGACGGGTTAAATATTAACCTGTTTTGTTTCCCTTAGATACAAGTGGTGGTAGGATTTTCTGTCTCTGTTATCACCCTCTCTCATGGAAATATGGACAATCAGCCAAGTCAGATCTGCAGATTTATGAGTTATCTGATGAATAAGTCCCTCTTAATGTAAGGGATTTATTCTAAGTGTCATATTTGGAGTCAATAAGTAATTTTTTTTTGTGTGTGTGTATATATATATATATATATATATATATATATATATATATATTCGTTTACTGTAAGTGCTGTCACATACCTATGTGGTTGAGTGACTATAGTGCCTTGGAATGTGCTGCTCAGTGTGTTAGCTTGGTGTATGAAGACCCATAAATGAAAGTGTCTCCAATACCAGACAACTGCTACATGTAATGTTTCCATGAAATTATATGATCATGTGCAAAGTGCATGATATTTTAGGTAAAAATATGTTTTAAACTGTATATTGGGAGATGTGTGGGGGGTGTTCATTCCTTTTAAAATAGAAAATAAAGAAATAGAAAATCCTAGTGACGTTTACTTCTGACTTCAAAGACCTGCATCGTGAGATATGGCTTCAAAGATAGACATGAAGGATTCGTTACTAGGAAAATGCAGGAAGACCTTAAGAAAATAATACTGTTCTTAAGCTATGGATAAGTACTTTGTGTTTGCATTCTGGACACAGGCCACATTGTCTGAAAAAGCAGCTTTTTTCATTGCACACGCAGTGAGTGGCCTGGAATAGTGGTATGATCCAATGTTAGCCCTGCCCATTAAGAGGGTGCGACGGTTAGGAAGTGCTGATTGGGCTTAGGCAACTTTTACTTTTCTGATCTGTCACCACTTCCCCTCGCTCTGCACGTCTTTACTATTTTTATGAGAGAAATGAAAAACTGACAGGGGTTTTCCAGGATAAAATCTTAGACTTTCCACGTGGGTGCAATCCGTTTTGATGCATTTTTCACGTTTACAAACTACATCTCCTAGAAACCATCAGTGAAAAACGCATTGCACCCGGACTTCATCCAAGATACATCCGGATGGAATGCGTTTTTTACTGAAGCCCCATTCACGTCTATGGGGCCAGGACTGCGTGAAAAATGCAGAATATAGAACATGCTGCGATTCTCACACAACACAGAACGTGTGAAAAAATGTACACAGACCCATTGAAATGAATAGGTCAGGATTCAGTGTGGGTGCTGTGCGTTCACTTCATGCATTGCACCTGTGAGGAAAACTCGCTTTTGTAAAATGCGCCTTACACAGATTGTTTGTGGTATTACAGCACAGCTCCCTTCCCTGCAATGTCAGGCACAACCCATGGATAGGTGTTTCTGGGAAAAACCCTTTAACTGAAGCTGGAGTTAAACCTGCAATTGGATATAAGTGGATGTAAAGCAAGATATTACTTTAAGGTTTCCTTTTTTAAATTAACTTGACAATAATAAGCTTTATATATTGGCAACATATTCTGCAGCACTTTACAATCAGAGGAGTCATATACAAGCAAAATCATACATTATGCAGCAACAAACAAGTGAACTAGTAAAATGAGGAATATTTGCCTTGGCTAAAAAAAAATACATTTGTAATCTTGGAAATTGGTAATCTCCCTATACCTGTTTTCTTGCAGAAAAAAGTCACAAAACCCGTTTGTGACTTTTTAAATGCAATTGTGACTAAATTTAGTAGCAAGTGGTTTTTACACCTCACTCGACACTTTTTGGTGAGGGCAGGACCAGCGAGCCTGCTACATTTATCTTCTTTTTTGCCAGTTTTTTTTTTTGTTTGTTTAAATGAAGACTGAAATCTACGACCACTCAGGTGCACAGACTGCTAGAGGATGCACCTAATTTAAGACTAGTCCCAAGCGCTGCTAGGGGACATCTAGACTTGTGGTAGCACATGCGAGTCTTGATAAGTCTACCCCATTATTGAACAAAGAATGTATGGACGCGCACAAAATCCTTGTAATTCTATACTATGTAGGAGCTTGTTTGTCGCCATTGTGTTCTGTCACTGAACTCTATACTTCTAGAGTAGAATACCTCCATTAGATAACATGTCACAATTTCTTTTCAGTTTGATTTGATTCATACATTACCTAACAAAAAAAGTATAAAAAAAAATCACCCAAAAAAATAAATTATTGGGCATTACAGTTTAACTGCTTTGTGAATATGGTTTAGTATTTTGTGTATTGAGTTTGTTACTTATTTTTACATGTTTTGTATAAAAATGTGCCCATTTGTGTCATAACAACCATTAGTTGTGCAATAATTTGGTTGCATTTAGGATCCTTGCTTTGTTATCAGAAAAAAAAACAGTGACTTGTGGGCATAAAATGAAAAGAGATTATTATAAAAATATATATATATATATGTTCAAACTTTTATTTTTGAGTTATTGATGCAAAAAATTAGGCAAATTCTTAGTTCGCTTCTAATACGTGAATACCAATGATGAAGAATGTATTAGAACAAGCCTCAAAGGCTAAAAACGGAACTTTTGTGAATTCCTCCCATGGTTTGAATGCTCAGATGCACCTGCTATTTCAGACAGTGTAAGACAAGCATCTCTACAATAATAGATGCTTCCATCTGCAACAGAGCACTTTTTTTGTTTTGTTTTGTTTTTTTCCTTAGCACTTACTTTGCCATTTTGCATTAACAGTTGACTGCAGCCCCAGCAGTAGCTTGGATTTAGTGGTGGTTCCAGCAGCATCCAAACCCCCCCCCCCCCCCCCCGACAGGACACATCATATAACATATATATTTTGTTTAATAAGCTCTTTAAATTGGTGTGATTAGGTCTTCCTTAATGATATTAGAAATCAAGGATTATGATTACAGTCATCATAGGTGGCAGTTTACATATAGGACACATCCAATACAAACCACAAGTTTTCCAAGCCATATACTATTCAATATATTTCTGCAGGGTCACTGAATTCAACACAAAATTCTACCTGCTTTTTCAGCTCTTACAAAAGTATTGTAAATGTTGCTTTTGTGCAATTTACATAAAGTTTTCTGATACCCTGAAGTCTGGGGCCACATGTCGTGATGTGATGTAAGTGTATAGTATAAATATCATCTTCCTATGTGTGCAAGTTGATACATTAAAATATGTTCTGTACAATGCAGTTTGCTGTACCATGAACTGTATATGTGGTTAAGGAGAACCTGTCATCATGAATTGCAGCGGAGCATGAGTAGCCGAACAGATTGATGTATAGATCCAGTAAAACTCGTCATTTTATACATTTAAGTCTCTGCTCTTTCTGACCTCAGGATGGCCCATTCAAGTATCATCAGTAGAGTTGAGCGAACGTGCTTGTAATGAGCACTGTACTGCTCGGATCACCTGCGCTTGCATGGCCGCAGGCATCCGGATCCGTCCTCACCTGACTGTAAGTCAATGGGGGCGGATCCGTTTGGTATGGTGACAGGTCGTCTTTAAGTCTGGTGATAAGCTGATTTTCACTTCTTAGTTCTTACGTTAAAATATGGCCAGTGATATATTCTGGAAAATCAACACGAGGTATGTATGATTTTAGTTGCAGGGGACTAATGTCACCAGCTAACACTCTTCATATCTAACCTGCAGCTCCTTTGAGCTGTACGTACAAAATTTGCAGTGTGAGTATAGATACTGCGTTTGTTGTTCAAGACGCATCTGACAAAACCAAATTAAAGGTTCGTTACGATGAGAGAAGTTCACGTCTGTGTGTTGTCCAAGCACGTGGACTGAACACTGACACTTTAAAGTCAGGGGGCCAATTTATGTGAGAAGTTTTCATCGCGGACATGTATACAGAGACATTTGCTGCATGGACTTTTTTTTTTTTTTCAACCAGGTTCTGTGAGGCTATACTGCATGGAAACTTTAGGACTTATTGGGGCTCCTTCACATATATCTGGTGACCCAGTTCAGCTCCCTTCAAACATGAAGCAGAAAATGTGGGAGGGGAACTGAAGCCAGAATTGATCCCACATGTTTTCTCTTACTTCTCATACGTCTTGTGCGTCAGATGTTATGCCCGATGTCAAATAGCACCAGACAGGAAAAAAATGCTACATGCTCAGTCTTCCTGTGCGGTGCTATGAATGTATAGACGCCAGATCTGGGCACTAACATGCCATACACATATAAAAATTGTGTCCAGCTCTCAGCCTAAAATAGTTGGCCAAATTTGCTTAGTTGACCATAGCAACCAATTGGATTGATCCTTTCATTTTCCAAAGAAGCTCTTTAGAAAAGCAGATGTCAACACAAGAAAAATTCAACATGCTGCCAAGTACCTCCTAAACAACAAAAACACCGTTAGCAAAAAAAAAAAAAAAAAAAAAACACTTGTGTATCCTGACTTTCATATTTCCCATATCGTATTTACCACAGAAAAATACACCTAAAAATGCTGAAGTGGAGAAAAACATCACTAAAAACCTATGTGTTAATCCACCCTAATGATGCCAAGTCAGCAGTTTTTCAATTCTCTAGTCAGCCTAGTATTGTGAGCATTGTGATGAAGTGGTAGGTAGTGGATGTGGCGTTTGACTGAAGGATGTATTATCTGAAGTTCTTTCACGATACAGGTGTTCTCCATTATTTTATATAACATGGTCCGCCATCACATTAATTTTAAATCAAAAATATAAACTGCAATCCATATTAAGAAAAGATTGTGTGGTTTTAAGTGAACACCCTCCTTTCTATGAGGAAACATTTATCCTATCCATGACCCAGTATTCTCTTGATTGTTTAATTGGCCATGTCTACCCAAAAGTATTGCTTACCTATGTTCACATGTTACATTTTACAGACCATTTTCCATAGCACTTATCTTTCCTAAGGCCTCATGCACACGAATGGGTCACATGAATGGATCTGGAATATACAGTACAGTGTGGAACGGGGCACGGATCTGAAGCACTACGGTATGCTTCCCTGGGTTTTATGTCCGTGCCTCCACATGCACTACTTTTTTGAGGTGCAGATTGCATTCAGGTGAATGGGGCTGCATATGACGGGCACACTGTCGTTGCCCTGCATTGCGGACCGTGTGCGTGAAGCCTAAAGGGGTTGTCCACTGTGTACAATATTTGTTTTTTATTAGAAGGCTCCTGATAAAATCTGATCAGTGCATGCCACTTTTGAGACTCCCAGAGACAATGAGCTGTAAACTATGGAACGGGGCAGCATTGATAATGCATCCATGCAACTACAGACTAAATGAAACATCACATGTTGCCCATTAAAATCCATGAACTTTGTCATGCAAGACTTGGTCCTCCAAAAAGAGAAGTTCACTTTGTAGCCGCGCTCTGGTATTCATGGTTCATGGAGTTCCAGAATAAAGAATCCAATTTAAAATGCCCTAAATACTGTCTTTGAAACAAAAACAGAGCCCAGGGTGAAGACCTTGCATGTACAGTCATGGCCAAAAGTTTTGAGAATGATACAAATATTAATTTTTACAAAGTCTACTGCTTCAGTTTTTATAATGGCAATTTGCATATACTCCAGAATGTTATAAAGAGTGATCAGCTTAACAGCAATTACTTGCAAAGTCAATATTTGCCTAGAAAATGAACTTTATCCCCCAAAACACATTTCAACATCATTGCAGCCCTGCCTTAAAAGGACCAGCTAACATCGTTTCAGTGATTGCTCCATTAACACAGGTGTGGGTGTTGATGAGGACAGGGCTGAAGATCAATCTGTCATGATTAAGTAAGAATGACACCACTGGACACTTTAAAAGGAGGCTGGTGCTTGGCATCATTGTTTCTCTTCTGTTAACCATGGTTATCTCTAAAGAAACACGTGCAGTTATCATTGCACTGCACAAAAATGGCCTAACAGGGAAGAGTATCGCAGCTAGAAAGATTGCACCTCAGTCAACAATCTATCGCATCATCAAGAACTTCAAGGAGAGAGGTTCCATTGTTGCCAAAAAGGCTCCAGGGCGCCCAAGAAAGACCAGCAAGCGCCAGGACCATCTCTTAAAAGTGTTTCAGCTGCGGGATCGGGCTACCAGCAGTGCAGAGCTTGCTCAGGAATGGCAGCAGGCAGGTGTGAGTGCATCTGCATGCACTGTGAGGCGGAGACTCATGGGAGCAAGGCCTGGTCTCAAGGAGGGCAGCAAAGAAGCCACTTCTCTCCAGAAAAAACATCAGGGACAGACTGATATTCTGCAAAAGGTACAGGGAGTGGACTGCTGAGGACTGGGGTCAAGTCATTTTCTCTGATGAATACCCTTTTCGATTGTTTGGGACATCTGGAAAACAGCTTATTCGGAGAAGACGAGGTGAGCGCTACCACCAGTCTTGTCTCATGCCAACTGTAAAGCATCCTGAAACCATTCATGTGTGGGGTTGCTTCTCAGCCAAGGGAATCGGCTCTCTCACAGTCTTTTGGCCATGACTGTAGGTGGTGAGAGCTTGCCATGGTCATCAGCAATGCCTGTTGTGATATGAATTAATGCAAAATCCCTTAGTTATCTATCGCATTGGATTGTCATCTGTTAAAGGGGTTCTCCGGGAATTAAGAAAATGAAAATGCTTAAATATTATTTTATTATAAATATATTCCCAAATACCTTTTATTAGTTAATGGCTTGTTTTGTCTAGGGAACAATCATCAGGAGAAATAAAATGGCTGCCATCCTGTACTTCGGCTGAAGATCTAATCACCTGTATTTAGGGTTATAATCCCTGACAAGTAGAGCAGAGAGGACGAGGCAGCTTTTTACCTCAGTGTTGTGAAGTAACTTGTCCTGTGTGATTAGGGCAGGTTTTGTGTGTACTAATAGGATTGGTGGCCATTTTATTTCTTCTGATGATTGCTCCCTAGACAAACCATGCCATTATAACTAATGAAAGGTATTTGGGAATATATTTATAATTAAGTAATATCTAAATATTTTCATTTTCTTAATGTGGTGGGAAAATCTACCAGAAAATATGCAGGTACAGATTTATAAGTGAATGGAGACATTCTGGTTTGGAAAACACAAGATATAGACACAGGATATAGATTGAAACAGAAATAGAATAACATGGAGTAAGGCTTCACACTGTGTATTTTATGGCAGATTTTACCAGGTGAAGGCACCCTAACAGTGCTAAACTATATATGCGTGCAAGCTTTCTGTTTACTGTGTCATTTTACAGTCAGTTTATGAAGTTCCTATATATTTGCCTGCAGAAAAAGTAGCTTCTTCCTCTACAAAAGCATAAAGTAGTGCATGCTGTTTGTGTGATGGGTTAATACAACCTGCTTTAACTTAAAGGAATTGTCAGTTCTAAAAATGTTTCTATATGCTGTGGATAGATAACCTGAAGCTCTACTGCTGAGCTGCAGTGGGTTAATGGCGCTGTGTAAATGGTGTAGGAACTGTACAGCTGTTATCAGTCATCAAACATGGTTTTTAATATCTCTGCGTCTCCGGTTACACATACATCCAAAATAGTCTGTCCCTATAATCCTGAGTGGGAGCAGTGTGTGGAGTTAATGATATCTGTGCCTGATTTTCACCTCTAGTATGATTTATGCTGGACTTGTTCCATTGTGTACAAGACTGCGTATTCAGGACATTACATGCATAACTCGGAACAGATTTTGTTTGTTGTAAGGTTTTTTTATTGAAATACTTTGGGTTTGGGAAGGAGTTGATATTGAGAAGCCACAAGCTGCTTTATATCATCATCTAGTGTCCTCAATATTCATGTATGACATACATGTAAATATATTAGGGAATCCACAAGGCCCTGCGCTACAGATTTCTAGCTTTGCAACTTTTTGGAGTTACTAAGAATATTGAGACTTTTTCGCATTTTTATACCACTCACTCCAGTTTTGAAAAGTGGGTTGTAAAGGGGACATGAATAGCTATGTTAATTAATTTCACTCCAGATATATCAATGCGACTTCTTAAAAAGTTGCAAATTCGCTCTAATAGGGATATGGCGTAGAAAACTGGAGTGGCAGTTCTAGACAAAACTGTTTGATTTAAAGATGTGGAAAATTTAATAAAACATAAGAAATTTGATAAATGCAACAACATTGACTTCAAATGTTACTCTCGTGATAAAATCCCCCATAGTCCTTTTTATATCCAGATTATAGATGAGCCAATTGATTCTAAATAAATTGGATGTGTTACAATTTTTTCATGAATTGGACGTTTTGGTTATTTGCTTTGGACAAAACTAACAAATATGGCACTGAGGGGCATTTTACTGTGAAAATTGGTGGGGAAAACAACAGAAAAAAAAGATGAAAAAACACATGACCCTGGAAGGGGAGAGGGCTTGGCTAGATTTTCTCAGAGGCACACAGCCTGATCAGCCAATCAGGGCCAGAATTCTGGGAGGTCCTGCAGCTGAGAACGCAATACAACGCCAACCTGTATGCAACTTTAGACCTGAGAGCATGTGTTGTTGCTGTGTCTGCCAAAAAGCAATTGCAGAGAAGACACAAGCCAGTAATCAAGCTGTACTAGGGACACACTATAAGGAGAGAACAGGAAGATATAATTACAGTAGGTACATTTTAGGATTTTTATCAAGGAAAGCTTAGCATAGACAGTGAGGGACAGGTCACTCTGAGTTGTGTGTTGTTTTATATTCATGCAGCTTACTGCCAAGTTCTATCCTGCCAAAAACTCATTTTTCTGTATATGGACAGCCAGCCAGCCAGCTTTTTTATTTCTAAAACTAATATAAACCTAAAGTTTCTACAGCTCCTACACTTATTGCCAGCACCCCGATAGCATACATTCCGCTTCAAACGCTGAGCTAGTGACCCGTGTTTTTCCAAAAACCTCAATTTATTGTTTGTAATTGGGCATTTTCAGTGCTCTGAAGTGCATCAATATACCTGTGTTAGTGAACATGTTGTATTACTTCAAAATACCGTTGTATTACTTCAAAATACCGTTCAGCAAAATCATTTTACTACAAAAACTGCATTATTGTCTGGTGTTATTGCACACGTTTTACTGGAAAAACTGCATTATTATAACCGCGTTAGGAACCGTGCTGTATTACTTCAAGATACGGTTTACAAATGTAAAGAAAAAAAGGGGAATTTCAGTCAGCACATCCCAGTGCGCAGGTGCACGTTGATATGGCTAAACGCACAAGGAAAGGAAAATACATACAATGCAACGGCACACTGCCAACCAGATAAAGCACAAAATGCCATAGTGATATGAGATATTTTGGAGCTAATGCTATGCTTGTTTAGTAAATTAGAGATTCTTGGCAAATATATTTTGTACAAAATTATCTGGGCCCGTCCACCAGATCGTTAAGGTGATCTCTGTAGGACGGGAACCTAACACTATTTCCTACCTGTTATGTGCCAACCTTGGCTTCTGTATAATCAGGGGGTGTTGGTTCCACATGCATGTTGGATCCACTCTGCCTTTTGCCATTTCTGGTGCTTCAAAGGCCTCCTCTAGTTCAGGGATGCAGGTACCAACATGCAGGCCGAGTCCACTTGGCTTTATAGTTACACTAATTAAAATCAGCCTATGGGGCAGACGGGGCTAGTCAGGAGTGCATGACCAAATGGAGTAGCCACACCTCCAGTACAAACTTATAAAGAAAAAAAGGGGAATTTCAGTCAGCACATCCCAGTGCGCAGGTGCATGTTGCTATGGCTAAATGCACAAGGAATGGAAAATACATACAACGCAACGGCACACTGCCAACCAGATAAAGCACAAAATGCCATAGTGATATGAGATATTCTGGAGCTAATGCTATGCTTGTTTAGTAAATTAGAGATTCTTGGCAAATATATTTTGTACAAGATTATCTGGGCCCGTCCACCAAATCGTCAAGGTGATCTCTGTAGGATGGGAACCCAACACTATTTCCTACCTGTTATGTGACAACTATTCTGCCATAGATGTACATTAGAGAAGTCTCTGGTTGTGAGTGGCAATCCCTGTACAAGCAAGAGTAGATAGCTGTACTCACTAATATCCTGTAGGTCGTGGTACCAGTTGCATGTGAAGATCCAGTGAGCAGGATACGAATGGAGATGCTTTGGTAGTTAGATTTACATATGGAGGACATTAGAGGATATAACAGGATATTAGAGGACCTTAGGGGACATTACAGGATATCAGAGGTCAAAAACAATTGCTCTCTGCAGCTCTGTGTCTGTTGCAGGAGAAGACCCCTCAGGAACTGAGAAAAACAGGAACTGATGTCACAAAAAGGGAGGAGAAAGCAGAGAGCAAAGGCATATGGGAATTACATTATACATTCAGAACCTATAACAAGAATGACCACAGGGTGGCAGCATTACATAACATAGTAATTATACAACAACACAAATAGGCAATAATGATAATGGAGAAAATAAATGCTGGGACACCACACTCCCCGTCTGAAATCCTTGGATTTCACTATATCGTAAACATGAATGTTCATATAATGTTCAGTAGAAATACTGGAACCTGAAAGATAAAAGGTAACAAGAAAACACTTTAAACTTGAATGGGTGGACAGGAACAGTCCAATGGTTAGAATGTCTGCAGTGTTCTAGGAATAGTCCAGTGATGAACGACTAAATGGACGAAAAGTTCCATAATAGTTCCTCATGGCAAGTGAAAATCATTTCTCCACTGGTAAGAGAAGAACAATCTCAGATACAGGCCTGATGAAGAACTTGGAAACGCCTTGTTTTGCGATGGTCACTCCCACTTTACGGACCTTGCCGTCTTCACTGGTGAAGATTTTTGAGATGAGACCCATGGGCCAGGAGTTTCTTTCCACCTTCTGGTCCTTCATGAGAACAAGATCTCCTTTTTGTAAGTTTGGCTTAACCAGTTGCCACTTCCTTCATCCTTGAAGAAGGGTTAAGTACTCCCTTTTCCACCTGTTCCAGAAGCAGTTGGCCAGATGTTGAACATGTTTCCACCGTTTCTGATATAGATTACCAGATGAACACTCTTCAGGTGGGTTAGGAACAGATTCAAACTTCTGAGTGAAAAGAGTTGCTGGAGTGAGAATAGCAGGGGATTCTTGGTCCATTGATACAGGTACAAGAGGTCCTGAGTTGACAATAGCAGATACTTCAGCTAGGAAGGTGGTCAAAGTCTCATGGGTGAGCCTTGCAAAGTTTGAGTCCATAAGCATACAGTCCAATATTTTGCGGGTGATGCCTATCATTCTTTCCCATGAACCGCCCATATGTGAGGCATGAGGGGGGTTAAAGAGCCATGTACAACCATTGTTGGCCAAGTAGTTTTGAATTGGCTTTGAATAGATTTGTAATTCTCGGCAGGCACTTATGAAGTTGGTTGCGCAGTCAGATCTTATTTGCTTTACTGGTCCTCTGATGGAGAGAAATCGTCTTAAGGCATTGATGAAGCTAGAAGCTTCATGGATTCTATTACTTCAATGTGTATAGCACGTACACTTAAGCAAGTAAACAACACTGCCCATCGTATGCTGTCTGCGTGACCACCTCTGGTTCTACGTGCAGTGACTGTCCATGGCCCAAAGACATCCAGACCAACATAAGTAAACGGTGGTTCAGTGCTTGTCCTATCAACTGGCAAGTCAGACATTTGTTGATGTTGTAATTTTCCTCTTGCCTTGCGACATTTAATGCAATGGTGAATTATATGAGCAACTCGTCTTTTTGCTCCCACTATCCAAAAACCTGCGGCTCGTAAAGCACCCTCAGTGAAATGTCTGCCTTGGTGCTTGATTCCTTTATGATAATGCCATATCAGCAGCGTAGTAATATGGTGATTGGCAGGTATAATAGGGGATTCCTTTCTGAAATCTCTAACCTAGACTTGTTTAGGAGACGACCAACTCTCAGCATGCCATGATCGTCAATTACTGTTTTCAAGTTAGCAAGTTGGCTGCTTTTTGGAATGTCTTGCTCGTCGTGTATACATTTTAGTTCCTTGTGAAAGGCACTCTGCTGTACGTTACCTATCACAAGCAACTCACATAGGGCAATATCTTCTGCAGAGAGAGGTTTATGGCACACGTGCCAACTGCAACATTCAGCGCTACGTTTCTCAGCACAAAAACACTGTACAATGTGGACTAACCTTGCAATGGTGCGAACAAGTCTAGACCATCTGGAGAAGCGTTCAAAGCGATGACAGCCCAAGCCAGGCATCCTTTCAGACTTGGTGGCAAGGGTACTAACTTCAGGGCGATTCTCTGGATCTTCATGAGGGTCTTAGAGACTAAAGACATCTTGAGTAGCAGTTTCTTCACTCTGGTTTAGCAAAAACTCTGGACCTGTTAACCAAGAAGAATATGCAGAGACTCTACCAGATCCTGGTCTGGTGGCGCAATCTGCGAGATTGAGATGAGATGGAACATAGTGCCACTGTTCAGGTTTAGAGGACTTTCTAATCCTTTCAATGCGGTCACTTATATAGACATAGAAGCGTTTCGACTGGTTGTATATATAACCCAGAACAACCTTGCTGTCTGTGTAAAATTGAATGTCATCCACATGAGTATCTTGCTCTCACTGTATAAAGTCTGCAGTCTCTATAGCTAGTACAGTTCCACAAAGTTCAAGCCTAGGAATGGTGTGTTCAGGTTTCGGAGCTAATTTAGCCTTTCCAAACAGAAATCCAACATGAGCTTCATTGTAATAGTCTATTACTTTCAAATAGGCAACAGCTGCAATAGCTTCAGTAGATGCATCTGAGAATATGTGGACTTCTTTCCTCCGAGTTGTTGTAAGGGTAGTTGTAGCATCGTGGTATATGCGTACTGTCTAATGCATGCAAGCATTCCTTCCATAACTCCCATTTTTGCTGTTTATCAGATGGCAGTAGAGCATCCCAGTCTGCAATAGACTCTGAGAGCTGTCAACAGGAATTTGCCTTGTACAGTCAAAGGTGCTACAAATCCCAGGGGATCATATAGGCTGTTCACCACTGAGAGAACTCCCCATTTAGTAAATGGTTTATCTGCACAGCTTACTTGAAACCCAAGGGAGTCATTTCATAAGTCCCACCTCAAACCCAGACTTCTCTGTACTGGTGGATTGTCTATGCCTAGATTCAAGTCTCTGAATTCTGTGGCATGATCACTGGGCTGGAAGGCTTTCATTACAGCGGGACAATTAGAGGCGATTTTATGTAACCTCAGACAAGATTTTGAAAGCATACCTTGTGTCCTTTTGAGCAGGTCTATTGCTTCCTCCGCTGTGGGCAAGGATTTGAGTGCGTCGTCCACGTAGAAGTCTCTTTCAACAAAGTTTTGGGCATTCTTCCCAAACTCTGACTCGCAATCAGAGGCAGCCCTACGTAGGCCATATGTAGCAACAGCAGGTGAAGGACTGTTACCGAACACATGAACCTTCGTGCGGTATTCAACCATTTCCTTGCTGGTGTCATTGTCTTGATGCCAAAGAAACCTGAGGTAATTTCTGTGGTCTTGCCCTACGATAAAGCAATGAAACATTTGTTCAATGTCAGCAGTAATGGCAACTGGCTCCTTTCTGAATCTCATAAGTACTCCTACCAGATTATTGGTCAGGTTTGGACCGGTAAGAAGAACGTCGTTCAGAGATACTCCATGATGTTTGGCACTTGAGTCAAATACCACTCTTATCTGATTTGGTTTCCATGAGTGATATACTCCAAAAGAGGGAAGGTACCATCATTCTTCATGCACTTGCAAAGGTGGAGCCAGCTCTGCAGGATCATTGTGAAATATCCTTTCCATGAAGGCCACAAAATGGTTTTTCATTTCAGGTTTGTTTTTCAAAGTACGTTGCAAAGAGATGAATCTGGATAGCGCCTGTTCTCGGTTGTTAGGAAGTCTGGTTCTTATAGCACGGAAAGGTAAGGGCGCAACCCAGTGGTTAGATGCATCTTTGAAGAATCCATTGTCCATTATTTTAATAAACTCTTTGTCATCTATGGACAGGGCTAATCTGTTGTCTTCTGGTGTTGTACAAAACACTGATCTTTTTAAGTCGTCATAAAGAGTAGAAATGATGTCTGGTTCCTTAGGGAAGTCAGAAAGCCTTTCCTTTATAATGTAATGATGAACACATGGCTTAAAGTGAGTTGGACGACCATTGCTGTTCACAAAGATTTTGAAGGAATTCACCTGAGATGGTTTGTGGCTTTTATCAATACACACATTGCCCACAATAACCCAGCCTAAGTCAAGTCTCTGCGCATATGGGGCATTGTCAGGACCATTGCATTGTTGCCTTACCTTATGGACCCTCAGAATGTCTCTCCCGAGCAAGAGTAAGCCGTCAGCATTCATGTCCATAGGGGGAATCTCATTAGCTAGATGTTTCAATTGGGGATGGTAGTATGCAGCTTCTGGAGTAGGAATTTCATCTCTTTCCTCAGGTATCTGGTCACATTCAATTAACGTTGGCAAGGGTATATGAATGTTCCCTTTAATGGAGGAGATAATGTATCCAGTAGCTCTTCTTCCATAAGTCTCTACACGACCAGAACATGTGTTGAGGGTGTATGGCGTTGTTCTCCCTTTACACTGAAGATCTCAAAGAATTTAGGCTTCGCCAGAGACCTATTGCTTTGATCGTCTATAATGGCATACATTCTGGTTGCTCTTTCAGACTGCCCTTCGGGGTATACGTTGACCAAACACACCTTTGCGCAGCACTTGGAACCAGTCTCCTTGCCACATATTTCCATACAGGAAGAGGAGACAGTCGTTGTAGCTAGCTCTTGAGTCAGTGGCTCCAAGCCATGGAGTGGGAGTCGGACGGCATTAGTTGTGGCTTGAGATGCGTTGTCTGGAGGCAAGGTAGGATGCATTGCTGTAACATGCTTGTCATTGTTGCATTCTGCACATCTGCCTTACAGTCTTTTGCCATATGATTTGATGAGGCACAACACTTGTAACACACTCCAAGCTCTTCGAGTGTCTCTCTGCCCTGAGCCCAAGACATTCTTTTAAAGGATGAGGTCTTTTGTGGATCGGACACATGCGGTTAGGGTCCTTTTTCTTAAGGACAGGGGTGTCCTTCCTAGTAGTGGAGGCTGCAACAAGTGGAATGTTTGTCTTTTTGACAGATACTGTTCCCCTTGAGTCTCTACGTTTACTTGTTGGGTTGTCATACCTTGAGGATGAAGCAGGTAGACTGGATTCTGTGAAGTCAAAGCTGGGATCATTCTTCTTCCAAGCTTGGTCACTGATGAATCTGGAAAAATAAGAGAAAGGGGGGAAAAGGCACATTGTGTTCTCTCTTGTATCTGGAGCCCTGGTCTGCCCATTTTTCTTGCATGAAGTGTGGTAGTTTCAACACAACTGGATTGACGCCATGGGCTATATCAAGGTAACTCAGTCCTGGTAGACGTGGGTCCATTTTAGCCAATTCTAATTCTTTTAGTAGGTCGCTCAGATTCTGGAGTTTGTGGTTGTCCATGCCATTTATCTTTGGGATGGCCTGAAGTTTCTTGAATAATGCACTCTCTATAGCTTCAGGACTGCCATAGGTTTGTTCAAGTCTCTCCCATGCTGCAGCGAGACCTTCCTCTGAGTGGCCTACAGGAACTGCTCTTAATGTCTTTGCCCGTTCTGCAGATTCTGGGCCTAACCAGCTGACAAGCAAGTCAAGTTCTTCCTTGGCAGTGAGGTTAAGATCGCTGATTACTGCTTCAAAGGTCGATTTCCAGGCTCTGTAGTTTTCAGCATGGTCATCATACTTTAAGAGACTATTGTTTATCAGCTCCCTGCGCATCATGTATCTGGCAAAGTCCGACATGTCTGATCTCCCATTCCTTGTAGCTGGATTGAATTGTGGTGACTCTGGCTTTGAAGGCTGAGATTGATCAGGACAAAATGATGTGGCATAAGGGTTAAGCTATGGTTTAGTCTCTGGAGGATGAGCTGGCTCAACGCTGGAAATTACCTTGTCATTGGTAGATGATGGCATCTGATGCTCTGTTGGTTCCTCCAGTTGGTGATTTAGAAGTATTGTGGTTACATGCGATTTATCAGGAGGAACAGGTGGTGATTGCCTTAACACATATCTGGGAGTGCGGTTGGCTGGGTCTTCTATTTCTCCTGGGATGAAACAGTCTAGATCAGTACCTTGGCCTAATGCTTGCTCAAAGACCTTCAGTTCAGCTAAGGCAGCTGCTTCTTCCCTTTCTGTTTGGAGGATCTTTAGTTGAGCTTCTGCCTCTACCTCCTTCTGCGCCATTTCCGCTTTCTTCTGTGCCATTTCTGCCTCCTTCTGCGCCATTCCTGCCTCCTCCTGAGCCATTTGTGCCTCCTTCTGAGCCATTTCTTCCTTCCTTTTCTTTGTTATTTCTGCCTCCTTCTTAGTAAAGGAACTTCTAACACTAGCTTCCTCTGCTTCTGCCCGGATCTCTATAAGCTTGTCATATAACGCTGACCTTCCGGTTTTGGAAGATGAAAGTGTATATTTGGTTGAAGTTGATTGATGGGATCTCACTTCTTGCAAGTGTGCGATGCAGAGTTCTGCTTTACTCTTAGTG